>JAHBMJ010004089.1:69927-83841 GCA_018398765.1 Chromera velia | reverse complement strand
ACAAGAAGGCCGAACTTGGGAAGACAGTCGGGCCAGCAGGAAGAACAAAATTGGGAAGGCCATCGGGCAAGCAGGATGACCGAAATTAGGAAGCGTTAGGAGGAAACTTGGGCAGGAAGGAAGGCCAAAATAGGGAAGGCAATCAGGCAGGCAGGAAAGCCGAAATTGGGAAGCCAACCAGATAGGCAGGAAGGCCGAAATTGCGAAGTCAGTCAGGCAGACAGAAAGGCCGAAATTTAGAAAGCATTGAGGCAGACAGAAAGACCGAAATTTGGAGGGCAGTCAGGCAGGCAAGAAGGCCGAAATGGGAAAGCAGTCAGCATGGCAGGAATGCAAAACTCTGGAAGGCAGTCAGGCAGGCAAGAAGGCCGAAATTGGGAAGGCAATCGGGCAGGCAGGAAGACCAAAATTGGGAGCGTGGCGAAGGCCGAAATTAGGAAGGCAATAGGGTGGGCGGAAAGGCTGAAATTAGGAAGGCATTTAGCCAGACAGAAAGGCCGAAAGCTAGAGGGCAGTCAAGCAGGCAAGAATGGCGAAATTTTGGAGGCAGTCAGGCAGGTAGAAAAAAACACAGGCTCGGCACGTAGGGGCGCTGCTCTTTTTCGCAGTCTGAAGACTGCGGCCTTAACAAAAATGCAAAGACCTACCTCTGGAGGAGTTGAAGAAAGCCTGGGGCCCAGAACAAACATCTCCCAAATGAGACCAACGACCTGCAAAGAGCAGAGAAGGGGGGAAGGGGTGAGCAACACACGTAAAAGGAGACGGCAGTTTTTTGCCTTGCCGAGGGCAGACCGGTCAGTCGCTCAGCAACCACAATGGCCAGGTTGCAACCACACAGGAACACTTACAGACATCATACAAAGCCTTCTGCATGCACCAAGAAAGCTCATCTCTGTAAATAAGATTTTTTTAATTCCCTCACTGGGTGGACCCTCTCGCAGGGGTACGAAGCAGCGGAATTTCGTACCCCTGGTGGAGGGGGGGGGTCCGACCTCCTCTGCAGGTTTGCGTCCAAAATATGTCTAGGACCCCCCCCCTCCTCCAGGGGTATAAAATTCCGTCGCTTCGTACCCCTGCGAGAGGGTCCACCCCCCCCTGTTGCTGATGGAACGACACAAAACGAACTGACCTGATTGAGTGACCCAAACCAGTCCGGCAACCCTTCTAGTTGTCGGACAACTCCTTTGCACCGAGGCAACCACTCCCACGAGCAACCAGAGGTGTCCAGCCAACACAGATACCGGAGGGGAAAAAAACTCCGGAATCTGTAACCCCTCCAAAAATAAGGTTCTGGAATAACAAGTTGAACACGATTTCGTCGTTGTCAAGCCTTCTAATACAATCCAATGGAACGCTTGACAATGAGATTTTGTGGATAGAGGCCCATTCTGTTGACCCGACTTTCTGAGTGGAGGAAAACTTTCTGAAAACCTGACTAAAAATTTTTCAGATCGGCATTTTGATGGGTCAGCGCGTAGCCAGGAAGTGCTTTTTGGCTTTGGTGGCCAGCCAGGCCCTGGCCCACAACGTGTAGCTTGCCTTCTGGGGCCATCACATGGTTGGCCAATCTAAAATCGGCTCCCAAATTAAATCGGCTTTCCATCGAATGTTTCAAGTCGATCAGAGCAAGACCTAGTACCGCCTCTCTCCCATCACACAGACTTGCTCTCCAGCGATGAAAGTAGGCTTTATCGAAAGCCCAGAGGATTGGCTTCTTTGCTTTTTCTTGGGTTTATGATATTCACTCTACTGGTTGCCCTGAGAGGGCAATTTCGATCTTCCATCACGAAGGGCACGGCCCGTCTCTACGCAAAGGGGCCTATAAAGTTGCCCCAGTAAAGCTTCCATTGAATCCCTTCTATGCGTGCGCTCTAACAAGCTCTAGAGGATGAGCTGGAAAGGCTTTCTGGATGAGGGGGCCAGCTCTGGGTGGCCAGAAGGTGAGCCACTTTATGAATTTTTACATATCTGTGCTGCAGGTCAGACTAAGCCTTTCTCGGAGGACCGTTTGTCGGTGCTTGGGTTTCGTGAGGAAGCATTACGGCTGGTAATCTCGGGTCATCTGAAGTTGTGGGAGTGAGGCGCAGCTCTTGTTTGCATGAGAATTTGGAGGTAGGGCTCCTGGGTGGACTAAGACCCAGTGGCTAGTGCCGGGCCTCACCCAGAAAAAACAAGAACGCTATGATGGCCGGTCGTGGGCAAGGCCCTCTGGCTAGAGGCCATGGATCGATCAGGCTTTCAGAAGCTAAGCATTTACCTCTTATACGGTCATAGTGCTCAACATTTGTTTGGTTGAACTGCTTTCTGTGGGTGTCAAATCGGCAGATCTGTTTGCGGACATTCATTCTTACCTTTCATGGGGGTTGCCCGCTGTGTGCTCCCTCTTTACATCAGTGTATGGATTCGGCGTATTCCATTAGAAGTAAAAGTTAGCTTGTTTGTGCATTACGCTGTGCATTGTCATATGTCTGTAGAGTCTGCAATCACTCCCCGATATATCAACATACTATAATTCTTTTACCTCACTCACGTCCAACAATTTCTAACATACACACCACAAACCCATTAAACCTTATCTTTAAAAGTTGTTCATACTTTCATGCAGGTAAGAAACAATAAATAAAATCATTCTAAGTGCTTTAAAGACTTAGTTTTTTATATAAAATTTAGTGTGATATATAGAAAATTAAAAGTCACTTTCTAGTATAATTAAGAGTTTTAATTGTCAGTGCAGTCAGTTCTCTGAACGAGGCAGACAAGCGCAGATAAACAACATATTTTTAAAAGAATCTTAATTCAATTTTTAAAAGTGCCAAAAACGTTGAAAGAAGTCTTTAAAACTAAAGAATAGGAGTTACACTGCAGGCGAATTTTTTTTTTTTTGAAGCTTCATTTTCTCCTCTTTTTTTTTTTTTGTAAAACTTAGGTAAACGGAGTCTATTACCAATAATCCGGTAATTATCGGTAGAAAGGGGTCGTTACCAGACGAAAAAGCAATCCTGAACAAAAGTATCTCTGTGAAGCTAGGAGAAGATATGAAAAGAAAATGGGAAGAATGCAGCCGTGATGTTAATGACGTACTACAGAACAAAGTGGACGTGTCCATAGAAGAAGATATAGTTGGCACGGAAGGAGGAGATAAGGTGGAGGAGCATGGCCTAAAGTATGGCATTGCCTTATGGAAGAGCAGTGACCAGCGCTCGGATCAGAGGGTGATTGTGGGTGACCGCTATTTTGCCCCAAGCTCTGGGGAGGGACAGGGGAAGGCAAAAAAGAGGAACAATATACTAGCGAATATTCAAGTACAATGGAAAAGGGGATATGAAGGAAAAAGGCAAAAAGAGGAAAGAGGAGAGAGAAAAAGCAAGAGCCTCTTCGGCTGGATCAGCCAGAAGCTCGAAAGCAAAGAACCAAGGTCGAAGAAGACTTCACTAACTCAAGAGCCTACGGATGGACAAAGAGTTAAATGGGAACTGAGAAGAAGTTAGACAGACAGACAGACAGACAAACAGAGAGAAAGACTGACAGACAGACAGATAAATACAGTACAAGTTGACATGGCATCGTATAACATTAAAATGACAGGATTCCTTTCTGAAAGGACATTGTTCTTCGTTGACAAACGTATAAAGTCCTGCATACAGAGACAGAAACAAGAGAAGAAATCAAACGTCGTCGGGACAGGAGGTGTGTGAGAAGTTTGGCCCTGTTGGGTCCGATATCTCAGTCTCCCGCCGCCGCCTGACTAACTAATTAACCAAAGCACGGGAGAACGCGTGCATGCAGAGCAAAATCCAAAGAATCAAGACAGGTGCATTACGTCCTCAACCAGATAAGTCTCGAATGTAGATCGATCAAAGTGCATGCATACATTTAAATCAGACAAGAAAAGTCTGATCAATCAAAGTACAGAAGTACAAAGTGAGACAGAACAGACAGAATCTCCAAAGTAGGAACAATCAACTCCTATGTAAAGCTGACTTTATCGTACAATCTCTTGTCTCTTACCTAGAACTGAGTACACACCACGAAACTTCTCAGTGATTTGGTCTGTTTTTGGCTATTTTTGGCTAAGTTTTTAAGATTTTTTGATCCTCGAGACTTGAAGACTTACGTTTATTCTAGTTTTCACTGTTTACTTATATTTAGTTTAACTTAGTTGCTAATATAGGGTAATATAGGGCTTAATAGGGCTGTACATTACTGTATGTTAACTATTGTACGTAACTGTACGTTAAGAGCGTATATGATAACCTCCCTGAACCTAAGTGCCACTTGAAAAAATATAATCAAGATTATCTCTATCTGCGGCATCTTTTTTCAAGAGACCGTCCACGCCTGCGGCGTAGATGGTCAAGACACCGTCCAGATATGCAGCTTTGGCTTTCAAGACACCATAAATGATCCACGCCTGCGGTGCGGACTTTCAAGCTTATCCAAAAATGCGGCCTAAACTTTTAAGTGGTAGTTAGGTTTAGGAAGGTCTATATGATGGCATATAGACCGATCAATAATAATAATAATAATAATAATAATAATAATAATAGGAGTATAGGTATTCAAAATAAAATCCTGGGTAATGCTAGGCTATGCTAGGCCTACATATGCCTTACCACAAGCCACATGAAATTATATAAAATCAATGCAGATCGGACTTCATCAACCCTCAATGATGGGCTCAATCTAGCTCAATCACCGACCGACAAAAGCCGAAAGAGCATGCCACAATATAAGGTAGAGAGGAAAAAGGGGGCTGGACCGAACATTGAGAGTAAGTGAGAGCTGTATGCGCCGGGTCACCGGGGTGACGCGGCACCAGGGTCCGGACGTCCCCGCGGCCGCGGCGTGGCCAGCCGCGGGCCCGGGTCCGACGCGGCGCGGCCCCGCGGTCTCCGTCTCCTTTTCCTTTTTTTCCTTAATTGCGCAATTATAATTTTGTTTCGAGGATTTTCGATTCCAGTTTCGACTGGATGCTCGTCGGCGGAGATCTTCGAACAGCTTCCGAAATGCCACCGAATTCTCGCAGCATCTGGCTGCTTCGGAGCACTGCCTTCCCGCATGTTGTCTGCCCTTTTCCTTGAAACAGTTTGGTCGAGTTGCACGTTCAGGGACTGAAACGTTCAGCATGGAGAAAAAGAGAAGACCGTCGTGAGATCTGTCGCCGACTTCCCCAAGTTCTCCTTAGAATCTGTATAGCCACCTGAACTTTTTGGACTTGGTCGAAGCGCCGTCCGGTCTTCCCCGCTTTTGTTTGTTTGCTGAAAAGCCAAAGAGACTCTCGGCCCGCTCTAAGTTGTGCGCTGAACAGAGTATACTCTCTTGAGCAGACAAGAATATCTTGCACGAATTCAACGGAAAGCACGAAAACGTCTCGTCGTTTCTTTGAATCTCGCGTGACCCAGAGAAAACGAGAAAGGACTTGCCATTCAAATGGGCACTCCGCAAGGGCCTCTGCCTTTGACGCCCCCGATGGGGCCTCACGATAATTTGATCGTGACGGGTAAATTGTGTTTTTTGTCTTCTCTGCAAACCTCACGGCAACATCGCTTTCTCAAGCTCACGCTCCACTGTTGCTGTCCTCTCTCCTCTCCCGTGTACACCCCTGCAGGTACCGCAATGCCAATCCACACAGGACAAACCCCAACAGCCGCAGGAATGTACTCCAGCATGCCTCCGGCCTTCCCTCCGCAGGGCGCAATTATGCAGGCGGGCTCGCCGTTGAGAGGCCAACTCAGGTAGGTGGAAGGAACGGAGAGGTAGATGGGTTGTTTGGAGACGTGCTCTTTTCCGTACCCATCCCTCTCGTGTGTGCATCGTGGTAGAGAAACACGCGGGAGATGCGTGTGGCCTGGTGTGTAGGCCAGCTCGACAAAAAACAATTTGGCGTCATAGTGCGCTCCCCGTCTCCTCTGCCGGCGCCGGGTCAAGCTCTGTTTGTTTCTGTCCGTATATCGCTTTGAGTTTCTTCGATTTTTCGTCCGCTAGATTTATGAGGACGTGTTCCTTTTCTTTCTGCATGCAGCCCTGGTGCAACTTCGATACATGGACCTGGTAGGGTGGATGGATGAGTGAGGGAGACGTTGCAAAGGAACGGAAGGGGAGGAGACTCTCTGCTTTTGTCTGTGTGGCTTAAAACGTTCCTGCGATAATCATTTTGTTTCTTCATCTTGTGTGCCTGTCGGCCTGCTTGCCACACATTTCTGTGCTGCACTTCGTCTCCCCGCCCTTTTGTGTATCTGGCGTGCCGGCAGTTGTGCTCGGACGTGCGGATCGACAGAGAGACTCACGCTCGATCGAAAAAAACGTACTCCTCCCTGTTTCCCTGCCTGTATATCTGGAGTCGACTCTCTCTCCCGCAGCGCCGTTCTCTCTCATTTTCCCCCTCTCCTTTGTCCTTCCTTTCCGTTCCCTTTCTTGACATGTGTCTCTTTCTTGAGATTTTCATTTCTTGGAATCGGCTGGGGGGATTTTTTGATTGAATGCTCCTGTATGAGTGCAGGGGAGGCTTTGAGTGCGTCCCTCCGCTCAGTGGCCCACCGAATTCCGTCCAAATTCACAGCAGAACCTCAACTGGAGGTTTGTCCGTCCTCCATCTCTCTGAACTTCTCTTACTGTCCTTTGCTAGGCTGGCTGGTTGTTTTGCTTTTCATTCGTTCGTTCCATTTCTGTTTGGGAGAAAGAGCGAGTGGGAGGCCCACAGCGGCAGGTGGACGGAGCCGCAGAATTTGTCACTGCACCCCGGTTCGCTGGCAAGCTCTGCATTCCCTGTTTGTCTTATTGTTTTCCGACATCCACGCGTTTTTTGTTGTTGCACTCACGTGCCCCAACCACTCTCTGTTTTGTCTTCATTTTTTCTTTCCCCCTGCTTTTCTTTCGTATCCGTAAGAGTGTGGATTGGTGTCCCTCCGTCCCTTTCTTTCTTCTTTCCCCCCTCGCTCCCCCCCCCCGTCTCCCCGTCTTCTTCAGGAGCGAGTGATCAGGATGCCTGTGGTGTCATACGAGGACAGAGAAATTCCTGAAGAGCGAATGGAGTACAGGTCAGAGAGAGAAAAGGAAGAGAAAGACGAAGCGGCAGGCAGGAAGGCAGGACGGCGGAATAGATACAGAGAGATGTGGAGAAAGCAAATGAGCAGAAAAGTACGAAAGACAACGACAACACGGCGGAGCGTTGACGTAGAGCAAGAAAGATATGCAGCACAGCAAGAAAGAAAGAAAGAAAGAAAGCGAAGATCACCGAGAGAAATGAGAAAGAGTGAACAAAACGAAGGCAGACACGACACATGAAGGTGGCAGCAGCAGCCTGTGAGTGAATGAATCAAGGGAGGGAAAGGAAATCATCAGCCCGGGACGGCCCTGGGCCCAAATTCATTTGCAGTTCTGGGTCACGTCTCCCGTTTCATTTCGCCTTGGCTTTCCTCTCCTTTGCTTTGCTTTCTTGTCGTGCAGAGAAAAAATCGTGGAGAAACTGCAGCGAGTCACGCACGAGAAGGTTCGTTTCGTCTGGTCTGGTCATTCCTCTTTGTTTTCTACATTCGTCAATGGGAATTGTCGTAGAAAAACAAAGTTCTCTAGTGATCTGAAGTGAGGAAGAAGGACGTCGCCTCTTTCCGAAAGTTGGCAAACCCGCCGTTTGTGAGTCTATCCGGAAAGAGGAAAACCTGCATTGGTGTCTCTCCATTCACTCATACGTCCGCCTGCTTCCTCTCCTGCGTACCTCTGAAAGGAAGAGCGGAGTGCCCAGATGTTCCAAATACAGACAGACAGAAATGGGAGGTGAACGAATTCGATATACATGCTCACAGAGGTCGGTCTTGCAACTTGTGCTGCCTGCAGGTTGTGCACGTTCCGAAAGTGGTGGTGCAAGAGAAGCTGATTGAAATTCCCAAGGTCAGGAGATGCGCTTGCTTTAATTCTTTTTCTGACCGAAGAATTTCTTTTGGTTGGACCGCTTTATTTTGCTCTCCTCTGCCCTCTCTCTCTCTCTCTCTCTTTCTCTCTCTCTCTGTGTGTGTGTGTGTGTGTGTGTGTGTGTGCGTGCGTGTGGAAGAGGAGGGAGGACGAATTGGAAGGGAACAAGAGCGGATTGCGAGCGTTCAGAGCGGAGTGGGCTTCCTTGTGTGACTGCTTGAGTCTTCTCTCCTTCCTCCGCGTGTCTTCCTGTCTGACTGTCTTGATCCTTGTCTGGCTGCATGCAGCCCGAATTCGTGGAGGAAGTCGTGGAGGTCCCTGAGGTGAGTGGGAGTAGGTGGGTGGGTACATGCATGGGCGGGTTGGTGCATGGGAGCCTTCTCTCTCTGTCACTTTCGATTTTATCGTTTCTCTTCTTTCTTTGGAGCAGGCATGGGAGGGAAAACGGGTGCCCCCCAGATGGGTGATGCAAGCAGATTTTCCGGCAGAAAGGAAAAGAGGGATGCATGCTTGGTGTGATCGAACGAGTTGTGTGTCTGCGTGTCCAGAATTACAGTTGCTTCCTTTTTTGACCCCTGTTTCAAATGGTCTCTCTGTCAGTCAGCATGCCGCTTTATCTGTACATATATCTGGTCCTCTCTGTCTCTGTCTCTGTGTCCAGATCCGCTACGTCCAGAAATTCGTGGAGGTGCCGACGCCTGTGTATCAGGAGAAGGTTCGTACGTCCGTTGTATCTGGTCGCCCGTCTTTTCTTAGGTTTGCCGTTTGTTCCTTGTTCCCTTTCACATTGCGTGTGTTCGTCTCCGCAAGTTGCTTGTCTAGATGCGCTCAATGAGTTTGAACTTTTGAGTCAAATGAAAAAAGAGGAAGAAGCCCCCAGTAAGAGGCGGGGTGTCCTGAATGAGGTTTCTGTTTGTTCTTTGCTTTTCTCCCCCCTTCAACATCATTTTCCTTGGCTGTCCTCATTTCCTGTCCTTTCTTCTAAGAGAGCGTCCCGATGATGCCTTCCTTCCTTCCGACTGCCCCCCCCATGCATCATGTCTGTCTGTCAACTCTCTGACATCTCATTTTTTCTTTCTGGTCTCGTGTCCTCGTTGCAGGTTGTTCACGTGCCCAAAACGGAGGTCCAGTGGCGGGAGGTGTTGAGGCCCAAAGTGGTCAGTCTACAGACAGACAGACAGACAGACAGACAACGAGGGAGGGGAAAGACGGACGGACGGACAGAACTGCAGCAGGGAAAGAGTCAGCAAGGGGGTTGTGCTCTCTCCGGTTCCTTATTGCATGAGGCTCATTCAGCAAGAGCAAGAGGGCTGAATGGAGAAAAAGAAAAGTGGCTGCAGCACTTCCTCTCCTTTCCTCTCCTCTCTGTTTTGGCCTTTCTTGCGGCCCCTTTCACACGCTTTCGCTGCTTTCCTTCGTGCCCTTTCCGATTCTCTTCATGTTAGGTTCCTCTCCTGCGCCGACTGCATGTGCGTGACTGCATTCCTGTAAGCTGTCTGCCTCTCTGTCTGTCCGTGGCCTTCCTTCACAATGACGCCTCTGTGTGCCTGCCTGTTTGCAGGAGGTAGTCGAGAAGACTGTGGAGGTGCCGAGGTACGAGTACAGAGAGGTGAGTACGTAGGCAGCAAGGAGTGTGCATGAGACCATGTCGATTGAAAGGCCAATCTGTCTCGAACCATGAGGCAGCCAGTTTACCCGCTCGGTGTACTTCTTTTCTTGATTGTTTCTGAGGAGGTAAGCAAAAAGAGACAGAGGAAAAGGTACATGAAAGCACGATCAAATGCGGGCCCTGGAGGAAGAAGACCAGACAGACAGACAAACAGACATTGACCGGGAAAAAGGGGCAAGTTTGTGTGTTCTGCTTTCTGCTCGCAGGGTGCTTCGTCTTTGGGCATTTAAAGACTCCCCTCTTCTCTCTGTACTGATTTTTTCTTTCTGTGGTGATTCCTCTCTGCTTGCATCGCACATTTCTTTCCCGTATTCCTTCCTTGCCTCCTTCAGGTGTTCGTCGAGAAGATCGTTGAGGCGCCTGTGGTGCAACATCAGGTCCGTCGGGTGAAGAGCTGGACTCCTCTTTCCAGGTTCCCTTTTTTTTTTCTGGTTCAGCTGGCCGCCCCTGTGTCTCCGTCAAATTGCCTTTAGGGCCAATCCTTCTCCTTTTTGTCTGTTTCTTTCTTCTTTCTTTCCTTTGGACCTCTATACATGCATCCGATCATAGTTCCTCATCTGTCTGTTTCTTTCAGGTTGTATTCAAGGACATTCCTGTGCCACAAAAGGTCCACAGACAGCTGGTCAGTCTATCTCTCTGTCTGTGTGCACGTCGCTCACACATACATGCACACGCACACGCCTTCTTTCCATCTGGGCGGGGGGGCAAAAGAAGAGATCCAACAAGAAGAGAGGGGCTGGGAAGGGAAACAATGAACGGAACCCCGGAAGAAGGAAAGGAAAGGAAAGTGAAAGGGAACCCCAGAAAAAAGAAAAAAAGAAAGGCCATCGTTGCTACTGCTGCTGGCAGTTGGGGGGGCCTGGCTGCTGCCGCAGCTGCCTCGCAAACGAAAGGACAAGAAAGAAATGAACAGGTCCAGATGGAAAGAATGTGGAAGTGCAAAAGCGTAAGCGGCAAGGAAGGGCCGCAGGGTACGCTCAAGGCCTGGAGCTCTGGTACCCTTCCACTGAGAGAGCGCGCCAAAAGAAGAAAGAAAAAAACATAAGAGAATGAAGAAAGAGAAAAAGGAAAAGAAAAGACCATACAGTCTGTCTGTCTGCCTGCCTGCCTGCCTGCCTGCCACTCTGTGTGTCTGTGCAAACGCGCATTTCTGAGGAATTGAGAAAGAAAGCCAGCTGGTGCCCATAGTGGAAAATACGAAAAGAGAGCCATCCATTCAGAGTTATCTATGCCCACCGATACGCATTCGCCAGAAAGGGGTTCAAGTTCGACCAGAAAGAAGTAGGGAGAGAAGCGAATCATCAGCGAGAGCCCCAAAAATCGATCTGCCCCAACGGCGAAATGTTCTGAGAAGAAAAAAATCTTTGCAAAGAAGGTTAGACGAATGAATGAGCGCTTCAGTGAGTACACGCTCATCTGCACAATGCATCCACCACGCATTCTCCCTTCTCCGCAGGACCGAGGAATGCCGATGCCCCCTCCGGTCCCCATGCCCCCCCCAACAGCCACGATTGTTGCCACGCCCCCCCCAAGACCTATTGAGGGCCCCTTCCCCCCCCTGAAGACGATTGCACCACCCCCTCCACACCAGGTGGGCTTCTCTGGTTATTCTCTTCTCAATGGAGTGGGTTAGTGAGTGAGGGAGTGAGTGAGTGTGTCTTTGCACGCGCGCAAACAAGCCTGCATGTGTTGTGCCTGTGGGTGGTGTCATTGCCCATCCTTCCCATTTTGCCTGCATCGGTGTGCGAATTAACGTGCACGCGTTTCGCCTCTCTCGTTCAGTGGTGCTTTGGCAAAGCGGCTTGAGAGAGAAATGACACCCGTCTCTCCCTGATTCTGTAGTATTTGAAGAAGACCTCACGAAATTTGATGTATCCGCGTTCTCTCCTCTCCTCTCCTCTTCTTTGCAGTTCATTCTCCCCCCTCAACAACTACAGCCTCTCCAAGTGCCCTTCCCTCCTCCGGGCCCGAAGGTCTTTGCAGAGTCCCCTGTCCCGTCTCCCGGAATGGTCAGTCAGTTAATCAATCAGTTAGTCAAGCACGTCTGTTGCTTTTGTTTCTCGTGGCTGTATTGAGCAAGACATTGGGTCTTCTTGTTCCTTGCCTGCAGAAAGGGGATCTGGGCTCTTTCTTTCTTTCTTGTGAGCGAGGCAGGAATGAAGGAGTGAAAGAGGGACCCTGTCTTCTCCGTTTCTCTCCCCCCGGCCCACGTTTTTCTCTTTCTGGACTGAAGGCAAAAGAAAGAGCAGAAAGGAGCGCGGGACGAGTGATAAGCTAAAGGAAGAGGGGGAAAAATAGTCATACATTCGTTCGACTGCTTCCCCCTTTCGCATGCTCTCCCCCTCACCCTACATGCAGATGGCAATAGCGGCACCCCCGAGAGGACTCCCGCCCCCCGAAGCTCACATGCTCCCGCCCCCCACAATGCCCACACCAGGTCCGTCCGTCTGTCCGTCTGTCCGTCTGTCTGTCTGCCTTCCTGCCTGTCGGTGGTGGGCAGGCTGGCACGGACTGATGGGTAAAGGTTGAACGAAGGACGATGGAGGCTAGGAAGGCTTCGGCGCCCACATTTTCTCCTTCTGACTGATGGGTTTCTTCTCGTCGGTTTCGTGTCACCTCAAAGGCCCCTTCCTCTCTTTGGCGGTGTCTGTGGCTGGCTTCACATGTCCTCCAACAAACAGACAAACACCTCTGCAGGTCTCGATCGTGCTGATGGACACCGCAATCCTTCCTGCTTTGCGTGTTTGTTGCTTGCAGTCCCTCCCGGCTCGCCCCCCCGTGTCCCGGGATCTCCTATTCCCATGCCGTATCCTCCCGGTAGGTTGGTTGGTTTGTTCGGCGGTTGTGGGCAGTTAGTAAGCAGATACAAAAGGGAAGAGAGGTTGAGTCACACACGTGTAAGGGAGGGAGAATGGAAGGAGGAAAGCTGAAACTGCATGAAATGGCAATAGGGAGATCTGAAGAAGTGTGTGTGTTCTTTGCCTCAGATGAGAGAGAAGGCAGCGAAGGAAGCGAGGGGGGAAGACATAAATCGAGAGGTCGGCCTTCTTTTTTTCGAACCAGATGAAAGTGAACCGCATTATCTGGGCAGCATTCTCGTACAACAAAAAGCCCGTGCAGAGCTACTCACTCTCTTATTCTCTCACCCTTGTGTTGATTGCGTAGACTTCTTTTCCCATTATTGCGTCGTCATTCCGTTGCAGAAGTGACTGCCGGAGGGGAGGCGACCCCAATCCCTCCTATGCAGTTCCCCATGGGACAACCGATGCCGGGGCCCATGCCGATGCCTGGACCGATGACCATGCCGGGGCCCATGCCGATGCCGGGACCGATGACCATGCCCCCTCCGATGTCCATGCCGGGGCCCATGCTAATGCCGCCCCCTATGTCCATGCCGGGGCCTATGCCGCCTCCGATGTCTGTGACGGGGCCGATGCCGATGCCTCCGCCCGCCGCCTTCATGGGCCCCCCACCCCCCTCTGCGCAGACTCCTCTGCCCCCTCCCAGCCCCCCCGCACCGGGTTCCCCGCAGCTTCCACCACAGGTCCGTTCTCTCGTGTGCAGTGGAAGCAAGGCCTTAAGTAAGAAGGAAACAAACAAGGAAATAAGGAAGGAAGCAAGGAAGGAAGAAGGGAGGGAAGGAGGAATGCACAGTATGGAGGAAGAGTTGAAGGGCTCCTCCGAACCATGAAGGTTCTCAATGTGGAGGGCGCAGATATTCATTGATCACGTCTCTGCCTGATAAAAGGAAAACAAAAATGGAGTGAGTGACGAGGAGGGGGTAGGAGGGAGTGATCGTGAGAGCAAGTCATTTCAGATTGGCACGCAAGCCTGTTTTTTTTCCTTCGTGCACTTTTTTTTCTGTCTTCTGTCTCCCTTTTGTGCAGCAACCCTTTGCCCCCCCTCCGATGATGATGATGCCCCCACCGACGATAGCCACGATGAAGACATTGCCCTTCCCGCCACCACCACCTCCTCCTGCTGGTCAGTTCCTTCTGATCAAAAAACGAGTTTTCCGTCTCATCCCTCCTCCAATTCTGCCTGCCTGCCTGTCTGTCTGTCTTTTTGCATCCGTCTCTGCCTTTACCAAGAACGTGCACTCTCTCGTTTGCCTGACTCGTGTCCGCCAAATAAAAATTGCGTTGGTATGCTCCCCTCACTTCTTTTTTTGTCCGCCCTCCTTTCTGCGTTGCCCTACCCTCCCCTCTGTTTTCGTTGCAGCTCCCCTGATGGTGGGCCCTCCTCCGACTGCCCAGGCACCCCCCCCAATGCCCCCCATGCCCCTTCAAGGGACAGGAAGCCCCGTGCCCCCCCCCAGGGGGATCACTCCTCCCCCG
>JAHBMJ010004089.1:52040-69897 GCA_018398765.1 Chromera velia | reverse complement strand
AGGGGGATCACTCCTCCCCCGACCCCCCCCGCTGTACAGACGATGGCCCCCCCACCCCAAGGAGCCCCCCTGATGATGCCCCCACCAGGACCCCCACTCCACATGACCGCCCCCATGCTCATGCGGCCGCAGTCCTTCCAGCCACTCCCAGTCGGTCCCCCTCCTCCGCAACACCCTCCCATGCCCCCCCCGGGGCAGGTCTCCAGAGCCGCTCCCCCGCCGCCTGCCTCTCCAATGATGACGCCGCCCCTCAGTCCCCCCAGGTAAGTGTTGGACCTTCTTTTCTTTTTCTTTTCTTTCTGTCTGAATGATTTGGATCCCCTTTTCACGGCCTGAGAGACAGGAAGACAGAAATCCGTACACTTTTTGAACCCCTCCGTTCCTTTTGCCTTCCTTTTCTTTGCGTCGCACCACGGCTGTATTCTTACTTCTCTCTGCATGTGCTGTCTCACTTCATTTTGTGGTCGCGTTCTCCCCCTTCCCTCCTGATCCCTGCATGTACATGCAGAACCTTCATGCACACGATGCCCCCCCCCCAACCTCCGATTGTGGATGAAGGGCCAGTGATAGACATCCCGGTCGGTCAGCCAGTCGATTAGTTAGGCAGTCAGTCAGGTCGGCAGACTGTCGGGTCGGCAGACTGTCGGGACGTCAGAGTGTCTTCCTTCAGTCTTTCTCTCGCGTTCCGTTTACAGGTAGCAGCAATATATACTTGTCTCTATCCATCCGCGAAGGAAAAAAAGGACGTGCTACGTTACAGCTCTTTGTCCTCGATCGGGTGCAAACATCGTAGAAAGCAGGGAAGGGAATGGTCTGTGCATTGGTCTGAATATGCACATGGCAATGCACTGGCATATGTGAGTGGCGAGTCTCTAGATGTCTTCTGACTGACGAATGCACAAATAAACAAATGTGCGTACGCTGTCACGCAGGTTCCTGTCTACAAGGACGTCCCAGTCAAAGTCAAGGTGCCCAGAAAGGTCAATGTCTCCCAACAGGAATGCACATAGAAAGGATATTTCGGTCTTTTTTTCTTTCTTTCTTTCTTTTTTTGTACGTACTTGTTGACACGTGATTGCTTGTGTGTCTTTCCGGAAAGAATAAAAGCCGAGAAGGGCGGGGCGTGCCATGTTGGTGAGGAGAATTGGATCTTTCTCAGAGGGGCGGGAGGAGGGAAGGTAGGGTCTTCTCGTTCTTTGTCCCTTTATCCTGCCTGCTGCGTAGACTTCCCTTTGTCGGTCCGTCGCTTTGTCTGTTGTAATGCGTGTCCCTTTTTTTCTACTCTCCCTTGTGAGATCTGTCTTGCATTCATGCATAGATGAATGAACGAATGAGCGAATGGTTTCTTCCAGGTGATGAGGCCCGTCCCTGTCGCCCCTCCTCATCAAGTGGCAGACCCTCTGATCGAGACTGCGAAGGGTCCGTTCTCTCTCTCTCTCTCTCTCTCTGTGTGTGTGTGTGTGTGTCTGTCTGTCTGTCTGTCTGTCTCGGTGCATCTCTCTTGGTGCATGAGTGGAGTGACTTGCTGGGGTGCAGGGGAAAACATGCAGGGGTTCGCCCACCCTTTTTTCCCATCTTTCAATAGCTTTTTGCGTGCGTGCTTGCTTGCTTGCTCAAATAGTGATTTAGTGCGTTCTCTCGTCGCCGTGCGAGGAAGAGCCTCAGGGCAAAGATCCTGAAAGTGAAGTATAAAGTGCCCTCAAAGAGACGTCGATCCTTTTCTGCCTGTGCCTGGCTACCTTCCCCACCCACCCACTCACTGACCCACTGAGTGTTGGTGTCGTCGTCCCTTTCGAAGACCTCAGACTCCCCCTATACAGTGTTTCTTGAGGGTATTGGGTGTATGGCTGTGTGGTTTCGCTTGCTTTCTTGTGTCCCTTGTTGCGTGCTTGCCTGATTGCCTGCCTACATGCTGCAGGGTGGGTGTCTCTGGAGGAATTCCAAAGAATGAACCCTTCGATGACGATGCACTTCGACCACGTGCCTCCCTCGGCTGAAGCTGTCAGTTGTAGTTCAGTGGTTCTTCTTTGGCCCTTTCTTTCTTTCTTTCTTTCTTTCTTTCTTTCGTTCTTTCTTTCGTTCTTTCTTTCGTTCTTTCTTTCTTTCTTTCTTTCTTTCTTTCTTTCGTTCTTTCGTTCTTTCTTTCATTCGTTCTTTCTTTCCTTCCCTTCTTCCTCTCTTTCTTTCTTTCGTTCTTTCGTTCCTTCGTTTTTTCATTCGTTCTTTCTTTCCTTCCCTTCTTCCTCACTTTCTTTCTTTCTTTCTTTCTTTCTTTTCTTTCTTTCTTTCTTTCTTTCTTTTCTTTCTTTCTTTCTTTCTTTCTTTCTTTCAGTGTTTTTGCCTTATGTCATGTCAGATGGATGGTTGGATGTCTCACTCAGTACCACCGTGTGGAAAATTTTTTGATCAAGCACTGCGTAGTTCGATTCCCCTCATTTGTTCGCTGTTCCCTTGCGTATGTGTGTTTCTCTTCAGACACCGGCCATGCAGGGAATTGCCGGCCCTGGACCGGAGGGGTTCCCGTCGATTGCTCCTTGAGTGAGAGGGGGGGGACGTGGGAAGCAGAGAGAAGACGTGTTGAGGAATCTTTCGAATGCAAAAACGTCTCTCCAAAGTAGAAAGGAAAGGAGAGAGAAAGAAAGCAGCTGTAGCAGGTTTCCTCTTCGTCTCTCTTGTCGGCCCTTTTTTTCGGACGGAAAACCGCCAACGTCGTTGTTGCCGTGTAAAGAAAGGAATGAGAGAAGTGGGAAGAGACCGAGAAAAGCATCGTTCGAATTGGGTCCTGGGGACCTTGTTTGTCTGTTCTGTCGATTCTTCATTTGTCCAATGTCTTCGCACGTGATGGGCTGGGCTGGGTCGGGTTGGGAGGTTCATTTGTTCTGCCGACTTTGTGCTTCGTGGTGTGTGTATGTGTGGCGAGTGACTTTGCTGCATGCATGCATGCATGATGTGTATCCGCGTCCATGTGAGTGGAGTGTGTGACCACGTCTTCCTCTCTCTTCCCTCAAATGCGGGCGGGGAGAGTTACAGAGAGACTGCTAGAGAGATGCAAAGACATATTGTTACATCATTTCTTCTCCCTCTTTCTCTCTCTCATGCTGATTCTTTTGTCGTCTCTCTCTTCTTTCCGTCCATCTCCATCGAATTCATTCTTCTCTCATCTTCTATTCCGTCTCTTTCTGTTGTTACATGGTAAGTGCGCTTCCTTTTCTCACTCGGGAGGGCGTGTAAAGACAAGATATCCGGAATTCCTCCTCCCCCGCAGCCTTCTCACCCCATCTGTCTTATGTGAGTCCTCTGCCCGTGTTTCAAGGGAGACAGGAGAACGGGGAACAGAGACCGGAGCGATCGGGCAACATGTAATGACTTCTCTCTCTCAAGAGAGACAGAAAGAAACGTAAGGGCAAGAATCTGCATACAGAGCGAAGGACAGGAAGGAATGCAAGTGGCCAAGGGAAAAGTTTAATTGTGGACAACAGAAAGGAACGAGAAAGAAAAAGAAATCGTTGACCTGACCAGCTGTTTTTGCACTTGTCGTTCCTCCTTTTTTCCTTCGCACATCCGGCCATGCACCATTCAATCAATTGTCGAGTTGTTCGATTTCATTGTGTTGTCAGGCTGACTTCAAAGAAAGTCAGTGCCAACGTTTAACTTAACGAAAAGTTCATCCGCCCATCCCATCCATGGAGCCGGCAAGACGAAATTCGACACGCGAGAGTCAAGGAGACAGGGAGAATAAAGCGTTGACCAAGGGAGGAAAAAGGAGGAAAGGGAGGCGCCGTGTAGGTGGAAAGGAAGTGAGGCGTTGCGTCTCTTCATGCACCAGCGTCCCTCTGGTCTCAGCCCATCTGCCCCCCCACCATGGCACTTCTCATTCGAAGTGCTCCAGCAAGCTGCAGCGTCTTTCGTCATTCCTTTCTCTTCGGCCGATTGATCAGGGTCCTCTCGCTGACGGCGCTGGGCGGTGAAGTGCAATCGTTGCATCGAGCGATCACAGTTGTACGCGCGACTGCAAAAACTGAGGTCTCTGGCTGATTGGCACCGCTGCATGACCTAGAAGGATGTCAGGCTTGCTTCAATATCCACTTCAAGGGAGGGTCATGAGTCCTCATGTAAGTGAGTCCAGGTCGTTTTGGGATGATTGGTGGCTTGTCCGATTGCTTTACTTCTTCAAAGACTCAAAGTCCAAATTAAGCAGCTTTGGTGGGTTCGAATCATTCACACTATACTACTAATCACATCATCATCATCATACGCCCTAGTGATGCGCCATCGCCATCGGCCTATAAATAGGCGTCTAGCGTTTGGCGGCAACGTACGAGGCAGTTCGGTTCTTTACAACAGCAGTTCACTTTGATTTATACTTAATTCAACCAGGATGCTTCTTTTCAAACTCTTCTAATTCCGGAGCAGTATGCTTGCGCATGAATGATGCTGATTCATGGGACGTACTACCTTCGACGTAGTAGTTTGCCACCCATGCACCTTCATCCTATATAGTCTCCATTGTACATATGTAATTCTATAGGATAGGATAGGATTAATGTCTGGAAGATTGGCCTCCTGCCCCAATGCCGAGCGCTCGACGTGCGGCGTCCAGGAATGTGATAATATATTTATATGATTAAAAGACTGCAGACAAGGATATTACACACAAAAAAATAATTGATTGTATGTGTATGGAGAGAGTGACTGAAGCAGCTGTGCACGCGCCCCAGGAAGCGTATACGGCATATGTTAAGTCATAACAGCGGGAGTAGGGGTTCCTGCAGAGGGTCACATATATATAGGCAAGGGGGGAACAGTTTGATCCCCTCGAGGCAGCTATTTGAGACAGGCTACTCCCAGCTTTACTGTTCCAGAGGCCCCGCGACAGCCCCCCCAACCGCCGCAGACCCTGCAAAAAGCTAAGAATTTCGAGAGGAATTTAGACAGGAATTTAGAGGAATTTAGACAGGAATTTAGAGAGAAATCTAAAGAAATTTAGACCTCTAAATTCCTAAACTTTAGAGGTCAATTTTGTTAGTGCGCGCGGAGGTGGACGGACGCGTGGGCCACTGCACGCGCGACGCCCGCCGCCGCCGCCCATGATGATCTAACGATTTGCATGCGTGAGTCGATACATGCATGCATACAGATTTCATTCATGTACATGCAGATGTGAATGATTGAATGATTGCCTCTTCGTGACAACAGTGAACGAAGAGACCCAATTCATGATAGTCGGTAATTAGCCGAATGAGAGACAGCCGATTCTGTGTGTATGTGACGTGTCGATCCGAATAGTCGCATCCTCTTGATCGACATAATGTAGACGGCGACAGATTGAGAAGATAGAAGTCGGAATGCTTGGATTAAGGTCAGTCCTTCTAGATCCAAACTTCTTGACGTTGAATGCTCTGAGTACACTGCTTCTACTATCATTGCTTTGTACTTAGCCTAGCGCTGTCGGTTTGCTTCCTAGCCTACTTCTTCCAGTCTCAGTTCCTGTGTACAGACTGTTGCGCCGATGTCTGACTCAGGCCTGAACCCTAACACTGGTGTCCCAGACGCGGGCGATAAGTCTTCTTCTTCTGCTTCCAATACTGCAGGATGGCAGGAGGAAAGGATTGTTAAACTGGAGGCGGATCTGGCCAAGGCGCTGAGCTTGCTGATGGCAAGCCAGTCGGTTCAAACTTCTGCTGCAGCTGCATCTTCTGCTCCTCCGGCTGCTTTGAAGCCGCCTGATTTCTCCTGGGTTCCCAAGGTGAAGTCGCTGAAGGCTATCCATCTGGACAACTGGATGGATGACTGGAAGATACAGTCTAGCCTCTTCCTGTCCTCCCGGTATCACCTCGATGCCAACCTCCTGATCGAGATCTACAAGTGCGCCCTGCTCCATGCCTTTTCGGACTTCGAAGAGCTCCGTAAAGACGTCCACACAGCAGCAGCCCAGGGCTACGAGACCGACAAATTGCTCGACACCGTGATCAATCACTACTTGAAGGACAAGCCTGTCGAGAAAACCATTACCGAGGAGAATTTCCATTCTCTTCACCGTGAGAAGGAGAAGGGGGAGACACTGAAGGAAGTGTTGCGTAGACTGGACAAGGTCATTCGTTCTTCCGGTGCTAAGGGCTTCACTCCAACGGATAAGGACACGAAGAAGCTCTGCGTGAAGCGTCTGTTCCTCACCCATGAGTGGACAGACATTGTAGAGAAGGCCGCGATGGAGTTGAAGAAAGACATTGACTCCCTGACCTACTCTGACATCCGTCCGTTTGCCGATCGCAAGGCAGACGCACTCGCCTATAAGTCCGTTCTTCATGGTGCTGAGTCCAAGGGCTCAAAGAAGGAGTTGGGGAGTGGACATGAGTTCGGGGGTGCCGCTGAGAAGCGGGATTCTGGAAAGAAGGGTGCAAAAAAGCCCAAGGGAAAGAAGAAAAAGCAGCAGGTAAAGCCGTCTGAAGAGACTGCAGGCGAAGCAGAGGGAACGAAGTGCAACAACTGCGGTTTTGTTCACCGCAGCCCAGACTACTACCCCACCTCCAAGAGCGAGTGCAAGACCGAGTAGGGGGGATGCGGAAAGACTGGTCACTTTGCCCGGTGCTGCCTTAAGAAGAAGAACTCTCCCATGGGGAAGAAGGAGAGCGGAGGCCCCACTGAGCGGCGTTCCCGCAGTTCACCTTCCTCCTCCCGTTGCTCTGATTCCGAGTCCTCCTATCCTGATCTGGTGGAGAGCGACTTGGGCTTAGACTGTGATTCGGTTTTTTGAGCCGGTCAGGTGGGTTTTTCGAGACCTCCAGTCTGAATGAGCGACTACAACCTGCATTTGTTGTTTCTTCTTTGAGGGGACGACAGGGGAAGGGAGCAGTGAAGGATTTCCGGGGCCAAGAGGTCCCAAGGGAATATGCACGCATGGTTTGGGTGACGTTTCGGAACATGCACTGGCCTGGGAGAGCGCTATCGGTGGGAGCGGTCGCAGGACCAAGGGCATCCGTCAGGGGAGCGAGACGCTTCGATGGACCTCGGCAAGGCAAGGCCACTAAGCTTCCCCGGTCAGTTGATTTATTGTCAACAGCAATGGCAGCAACTTCTACATCCAAAGAGTCGGGTGCTACACCTTCTTTTTCTTGTGCTTTTCGTGTGCAGACAAAAACTTCGAGAGCGCGCATTCTCTCGAAGGCAGATGCAGACGACGAGTTGCTACCAGACACCGGCTATACGTTCGGACTGCTCAATAAGGAGTTCGCAAAGTACTCGGTCAGTCAGAAGAAAAGACGCACGGAGTTCAACCTCGCCGCAAAGGGTGGCCCCGATGCGTCTCCTTTCATCACTGACAACGTGCACCTCTTCCACTTCCCTGTTCGAGATGAGTTCGGGAAGGGGAGGCAGGTTCCAGAGGAGGGGGCTATTCATCCTTCCATAGGCAGAGGTCTCCTCTCCTGTGCAGAGAAGGAGATTTTCCTTTTGAAGAGACGGAGGCGTCGCAGCTATATCAGGTTGTCTGACACCGAGGGCAGGAGCTTTCGGCCCCCCGTTGAGCGATCGGGATGGATGCCAGCCCTCCGTCTCTGCTAAAACGATAAAGCAGCAGCAGCCGCGCAGATGACTGCGCCCCTTGATGCCTGGAAGAAGAAAGTTTTCTACTCTTCCTCTCTCTCTGCAGAGGCTCGTTCCGCAGAAACCCTTCCTGCAGAGAGGAAGCAACACCTGCTCTATGTGTTGCATTCCCGACTTGCGCATTCCGTAGGCGCTCGTCTTGAGAAGACTCTAGAAGAAAAAGGAGTGCCTCTTTCCTTCTCTCCTCAAGAGTGCAGAGATGTGAGGGATTTGTGCGAAGCGTGCAAGTCAGTCAATCAGAGAAAGGAAAGGATCCCTGCAAAAGGGATTTTCAAAAAGGAAAAGTCGGGAGAGAAGAAGCAAGCAGTAAAGCGTGTTCGTTTTTCCGTTGAAGAGAAAACCTCATCTGCAGCCAAGGGTGACAAGCCAGCCCAAAAGTCAAAGCAGCCGCAGCATGCAAAGGAGCGTACCCCCTTCAACCAAGTCATCTTTCATGACTTGAAGGAGATGCGGACGAAAGGTATGGGAGGATTTCGCTACATTTTGGTGATCGTTTGTGGCGGGGTCAAGAAAGTTTCTCTCTCTGCACTTCGCAGAAAGCGCTATGCAGTGCGGCACCTTCGTCAGTGGGTGCGCAGATGGCAGATTCACGGTTTCGGAAAGCCCTTTGTCATTCAGACAGACAACGGGGGTGAGTTCGTCGGAGAAGAAGACGAGATCGGGTACGCAGCGGCGTGTGATGACATGGGTCTTCACCATAAGAGGGGTCCCCCTTTCAGCCCTGAGGTTCAGTCAGATGTTGAACGTGTGAACTCGACTGTCATCTCTCTTCTCAAAAAGACTTTGATTCAGCTCTATCTTCCTCTTTCTTTGTGGCCTGCCTTTCTCTCCGGCGTTGCTAATCAGTTAGGTGATGTCGTTCACAGTAAGACAGGCATGTCTCCCAATTTTTTGATTTTCGGTCATGCATGTGGAGTGCCCCCAATCGCAATGGGGGATGAGGTTCGTGTGATAGATCCCGCAGGTTCAGCGGACCCTCTTTCAAAGAGTGAGCGAGCACTCTTCGGGGGGGTACAGGGCCCGCAGGTCTGTTCGCTCATTGTGTTGCGGGGGGGTCGATGGGTCCCTTTGCATATGCATCCACAGCATGTCAGGCTTGAGAAGTGGTTAGGTGTGGACGAAATACAGAAATGGAGAGAGGTAAGGAAAGAAAAGAAAGTTGAAGAGGAGTCTGGTGGATGGCCGTGTTTATCTGTCCGTGATGATGACCATGAGAGTCCGGGTGTTCCAGCAGTTGATTTGCGTTCAGGGGGGGAAGACGTCGAGCCTGATTCTTCTTTCCCAGAAACAGAGCCTTTCTAGCTGCGTGATGAAAATGGAAATGAGCATCCTCGCCGCCAAGCAGGCAGGTGGGTGCTAGCAAAGAACACAGACGGTGCCCTTTGGCCTGGTCGCATTGTTCGAGAAGGAGCAAAGCAAGAGCGAGGCTTGAAGGTAGCCAGATTCAATAAAGACGATAATGGAAAATGGAAGCCGAAAGAAATCGAGCATCATGTCAAGTAGCAAGACATAGTAGAGCGTTTCGATCCTCCTGTCGGGGGTGGCATTCCAGCAGACCTTCTTTCTCGTTTGGATAAATCTGACCCTCCTTCCTCCTCTGTTCCTCTTCAGTCTGCTCCTGATGTTTTTGCAGAGTCCCTTCCATCCTCTGACTATGCTGTCATCTCTACTGATCCTGTGCCTGATGACGTCGATATCATGCCGATTGATGTTGACCCAGTCGTAGAGCAGATTCAAGAGGAGGTCTGCCGTGCAGATTTTCTCGATTAGAAAAGCAAAGGAAGGAAAGAGAAGAAAGCAATCATCTTTCAGAGAAAGAAAGAAAGAAGAGCCAGAGAAGAGGTGAGGAAAGCAGAAGCGCTAGATAGACACTTCGAAGTCGCGTGCATGGCTTTGAAAGCAGAGAAAGCAAGAAAGCTTATGAAGAGAAAAAACAATGCAAAAGGATATATCCCTACTACTCCAGAAGAGATTGCAGCAGGGAGTCACGTGGAGTTCGACAAAAAAGAATTGGCGCGTTGGGCTCTGTATGGTGTCTTTGATCTCTCCAGTTAGACGTAGCACCCGAGACCGGGGGTGAAGCCAATCACTCTCCAGTGGGTACGCACGTGGAAGCTGAAGGAGGAGGAGTGGGTAACCGTTGCGAAATCCTGTCTTGTTGCCAAGGGCTTCCAAGACGCCAGAGACAACGGCTTCCTGGAGACCTTCTCTGGCACTGCGAGCTCCTCTCTCTCCCGTGCGGCATTTGTGTGGGCCCTTTCTCGTGGGCTTCAGGCAGCGAAGGCAGATATCTCAACTGCTTTCCTCCAAACCCCTCTCGATGGAAAGAATGGTGAGGTGTGGCTTCGACTCCCTTCTGACTTGCCTGTTTCTGTCTATCCTAGTTTGCGTCCTGGTGTGTGTGTGTGCATCCTGAAGGCTGTTTACGGCTTGAAGGATAGCCCTCGCGTGTACACACAGTACTTCAAGAAGAGAGTGAAGGAACTGGGATGGGAAGAGATAGCTGAGTCAATTTTGGTCAAGAGAGACAAGAACAAAAAGCCAGTCGGTGTGTTAGTGATGCATGTAGACGACCTTTTCGCTTTCGCACCAGATGTGATGAAGGAAATGCAAGCGATTCATTCTCTTTTCGAAATGGACGAGCCAGTAAGAATGGATGATAGATCCCTTCATGCATACATAGGGATGTTTGTCCGCATGGTTGAGGGTCGCATGCTGCTTGACCAAGGGAGTTACTTACAGGAAGCCGCTTCTTCTGTTCCCTCTCAGTCCAGAAAGCCACTGACCAAGCGAGACCTTCTTTTGCCCTCAGAAGAGGAAGTTGACCCTTCGCTCTGTACTGAGCAACAGAGCAATGTGGGAGCGCTCGGGTGGGGGGTGAGAACACAGCCTCATTTGAATTTCCTTTTCGGTCATCTGTCATGTTCGAACACCAAGCCATCTCCACACACCCTCCGTGCAACGGAAAAAGCCCTCTGGCATGCAAGGGAGTCGTCTCGATCCCTAAAACTTGTTTCTCTCAATGATGACTTTGTGTTGCTTGTTTGGGTTGATGCATCATATGAATTGCACAAGAAGGAAGGACGTCTGGGGTATGAAATACAGCTAGTTCCTTGCTCCGCTTTGAGTAATTTGAAAGGGGTGGGAGAAGAGAACACCTTGTCGTGGTACTCCAAGAAAGAAGCGAGAAAGTTAGGGAGCACGACGTCAGCAGAGTTGTTAGCAATGAGGGAGGGCGTGAAAGCTGTATTCGGAATCGCACATTTCATGAGTAAGCTTTGGGGAAAGAAGCCAGAAGTTTTGGTTGTGTCAGACAGTCAGCCCCTCTTGCACCAGTTAGCATCTAAACAGTGTAAGTCAGAACTAAGAATGCAGGGAGAGCTCAAATATGTTCTTGAATGCCTTGTTGAGTTGGGGGCTGCAGTTCACTGGATAGAGACCGGATTTCAGAGGGCAGACAGACAAACCAAATTCCTCCGAAATGCATGATGATTTCTTTGAATACATGATTGCATAATTTCATTGCTTTCGTTTTCTTGATTTGCATTTGAGTGTTTGTTCTTTCGATCGAGCAGTGTTGCCTCCAGAACGAAGGGGGTGATTGTTAGTGCACGCGGAGGTGGACGGACGCGCGGGCCACTGCACGCGCGACGCCCGCCGCCGCCGCCCATGATGATCTAACAATTTGCATGCGCGAGTCGATACATGCATGCATGCAGATTTCATTCATGTACATGCAGACGTGAATGATTGAATGATTGCCTCTTCGTGACAACAATGAACGAAGAGACCCAATTTATGACAGTCGGTAATTAGCCGAATGAGAGACAGCCGATTCTATATATATGTGACGTGTCGATCCGAATAGTCGCATCCTCTCGATCGACACAATGTAGACGGCGACAGATTGAGAAGATAGAAGTCGGAATGCTTGGATTAAGGTCAGTCCTTCTAGATCCAGACTTCTTGACGTTGAATGCTCTGAGTACACTGCTTCTACTATCATTGCTTTGTACTTAGCCTAGCGCTGTCAGCTTGCTTCCTAGCCTACTTCCTCCAGTCTCAGTTCCTGTGTACAGACTGTTGCGCCGATGTCTGATTCAGGCCCGAACCCTAACAAATTTCTTGTTAACTATGATGAGTTAGAGCTTAATATTAAATGTGCTTATAGCTCTAATATAGTTCTATAAGCACCGTTAATATCAAACTCTAATTTATCACAGTTCAGAAGAAATTGACCTCCAAAAATTGATAAATTTCTCTAAATTTCTGTCTTTAAATTCCTTTAGATTCCTAGCTAAATTCCTCTAAATTCCTGCCTAAATTCATCTAAATTCCTGTCTAAATTCCTCTAAATTCCCGTCTAAATTCTTAGGTCTTTGCAGGGGAGCAATGGATGAGAGAGGTCAGTGCACTGCCAGTTAGATTGGGGGGGGTGGGGATTCACAATCCCAAAACAGAAGGGAGGGAAGCAAGAGCGACATTTCAGGCAGTAACCAGAGAGCTCACACAGGCTATTCGAGAAGGAAGAGAGATGGAGGAGGAAAAAAAAAGAGAAGAAAGGAAGGAGGCCCGCAAAGAGCACAGCCAGAGAAAGGTAACGGAGGAGAAAGGGGCGGTGCACTAAAGATTTTTGGCAACCCGGCTGTTGCCAAAAGGGGGGAGAGGATTGCCAAATACTCAGTCAAAGTCTCTAATCACTGCAATACATCTGTTGTTCAAGTGTTGCACAAGTGGAGTTTGAGTATTGCATCAGATTTATACTAAGTCGATTCATAGACGCACGGCTTGCCTTGTCACCTGTGTTGCATCAGACTGGTGGACCCTAGGGCGTCCTAGGGGTCTCCCGGGTAAGTGCCTAGTAGACCTTAGGTACTGTCCAGGCAAGTTCCAGTCTTATCCCAGATAATCTGATGGGAGAGGGTAAAAGAAACGGAAGTTCCGGGGGTGATGGGGGAGCAGAGGAGAGCAGTCAGAGATGCAAAGGCAAAGCGATACTCAGGATGGCTCAATGTGGTTCCACGAGAAGCAGACGACATGCTCCTCAGTCCAAAAGAGTTCCGAGATGGCATTGCCCTCACCCTGCGCTACCAATTCAAAATGCAGAGAGACAAGAAGAATTGTGAGGGGTGTGAGAGCAGCTAGGGGCTGCCTAGGGGGCTATAGCACGCCCTCAACTGCAAGAGAGGGAGATATGTCAGGAGGTCCTGAGGAGGAGACACAACGAGGGAAACTAGATATGGTGTGTCACTAACCTGGCAGAGCTGGCGTTCACGTCGGCAGTAGGGAGGGGGGAGCCAGTAGTGAGGGCAGAGGGAGAGGTGCTGGGCTGGGGTCTACTGGCCTTTTATGGAGACTTCTCAGTACGGGGACTTTGGACAAGGTAAAGGTAGGCAATCTTAAATACAAGGGTGGTTAACACCCAGGCCGCCTCCTATACACAGGTTGACTGGCTGAAAGTTCTCACCCAGTGAGCCACGGGGAAAAAGGAGCAGTATGCCGGGCCGTGCAGGGACAAGGAGTACGATTTCATACCTCTCGTCAGCAGTGTAGATGGGGCCTTCGAAAAGGATGCCGAGATGTTCCTAAAGAAGGTAGTGCATCTTGTGAGTCTGAAGTGGGATAGGATATGTGGATAGATGTGCACATACATAAAGGCAAGAATGCAGGGAGCGCACCACAGAGCAGCTAGTGGGTGCCTGTGGGGCACCAGGGGAGACTCTGAGGTACGAAGAGTAAGCGTTGAGGGAGGGGCAGCGGCAGCGGCAGCACTTGGATAGATAGAGTGACGATCAGCCGCTCCTAATGGACAAAGCAAGGTCGTGGGAAGACATAGAGAGCTCATAGGTGATTGATTATGTATATAAATATAATATTGGACCTATTATTATTGGTACTGGTAGAAACATACACAGATAGATAAACAGGCACACATAGGCAGTGTTAGGCACATACTGTCACATAGGTAGAATTTCTTGAGCTAGTTCCTGGAGGAGATTATTTCGGCCTAGATTTCGGCCGCCGTAGAACTAGCTGCAGAAAGAATTTGAAAGAGCCAGTATGCTGAGTCTAGACACTGAGTACGGTAGACAGACTCAGTAACACTGTGCCAGTCAGTGATGAGTCAGTCTGTTAGCAGTCAGTGGGAGTGTGACAGAATAAAATTTAAATTTAGCTTGCATATATAGCATCCTAAATACCTAGCCTCAGTGTGGCCTCTCTGAGCGAGCTTTTACGCTCCTAGGCTAGCAATGCATATATACTTAGACTGCTCTCTGTCATTGGGATACGATGGCTACCGGGTTCAGTCAACTTCATCATCATCATCAATCATCATCATCAGGTGAAGCTATAGAGTGATTTTCACAAAGAAGAGAGGCCCGAAAAGGAAACTAGGAAGGAAAACGACCAATGCACAGATTGTACTGACATTAATTCAAAAACACAAATTACACCAACAATCGATGAGATTCGATCTTCAAACCCAGTTTTATATATAGTTTTTGGATAAGAATCAGGCTTAATTAATTCTTGCTGATCTGTAAGGGAGTGGAAACTGTGAGAAACAGTATATAAGGAAGTTACTAAGGTACTTCAGCCATATCTAATCTCATTTAATTGATTTTCGATCGTGTTCCTGCATGTTCTAATGCGCCTAGGCCAACCATTGAGGTTCTGAAAGGGCGATGATGCGAGCGATGATGTCTAGTTACCACCTCACGACTTTGACTTCTGATCTTCCTTCCTTTCCTTCCCGCCTCCCGAGCGAAGAGGATCGAGGAGTGACGCCAAGACGGGTGGCATCACTCATGTCCGCCTTCCTTCCTTTCTTTCTCCCCTCTTTCGTTCCTTCCTTCCTTTCTTTCAATCATTCATTCATTCATTCATTCATTTAGTGATTCGCGGGAGGTGGGTGGCGAGCGGGTGGAGGCCGGAGTTGGAGAGGGTGGCGGCGGTGCAGAAGGGCTTATTGTTGCGTGTGCAGTGCGTGAGTGAAGTGAGTGCAGTTTCCTTCCTTCCCCATCGAGTCGAACAAATAAGGCGGGGAGGCAGGAAGGAAAGACCGAAGGAAGAACTTAGTGCATGAGATGAAACAACTTGGTGAAAGCAAACTTGAAGGCCAGCTTGAAGGAGACAATGTCTGTCTTGCAATGAAAGTCCTTTCCTTTTCTTTCGGCTTAATTGTCAATGTGGAGGTACTCAGAGCTTAGCTTAATTTGCCGCCCGAGCACGAACGAGCAAGGAGGCCGGTCGGGTCGATGCGCCTGGTAGGAGAGTGGACTCTTTGGTTCACACGGAGGGGGGCGAATGGTGATTGGTGAGGGGATGGGTGGGTGAGTCAATGGAAGAGTGAGCGATGGGTGAAAAATTGTCGACCGACCGTGGTGAGACCAAACAAAGGAGGAAAAAACTTAAATTGCTGCGACCGTTGGAATCAAAGAAATCAAATTAAAGAGAGAACGAAGAGAGGAAGGCCATTTCTAAGGAGGATAGTTCGGCTTCTTCCTCCGTCGCTTTCCTTCCACTCTTCCTTTCTGTGACTTCAGATACCGATCTTCAAATATCTTCTCTCTCACACAGGTCGAATGGAGAATCTGTACATCAGTACAGCAGTCTTCTCGTTCCCTTGCCAACTCCCTTCTTTTTCACTGTTTCGCTCTCAGTCTCAGGCAACCACAGCTTCTGAAGCTTCGGAGGCCGCCCGGGGCTTCTTGCTCGGGTCACAAGGATCCGGGGCGGTGTCGAAGTCCAACCCGCTGCAGGAGTAAAGATCTGCTCCGCAAGACGATGTTGAACACTGCAGCAGGTAGGCAGATGTGTAGGCAAGCAAATTGTGTGTACAGAGAATTTCAAGGTCAATGCACAACCCATGCACCCAGGACGATGGTAAAACGGAAGGGCACACACAATACTCCTGGCACATTGTGCTAAAGTTGTTCCGGGTATCGCGGAAAAAATCTCCGGACGGTCATGGTCAGACGCATCGGTCTGAATACAGCAGTTTGGGTCAGCGAGTTCTTTTTTCATTTCCCTTTCTTTGCATGGCGTCTTTCTGTTTGCAGAGGGAGGATGGGGGCGGGAACACTGGGCCGACGGTAAAAAACGCACAGCCAGACAGTCTGATGAACAGGGAGGCGGCTGGACAGACTGTGTGGTTTTCTTGCAGAAGCACCGAGAAGCATGCATGAAAGTCTCTCAGGCGATTCGGCGCGCGCCAAGACATATAAACAACATGGTCTGTTGACGAAAGCTCTCTGAACGAACATGAACACATCTACATACCTAACAGCTCGCCACCTAACGACGGACCCCACGGACCGGATCACGCAATCTTGCAGTCAAAGAGTCGGAAGAATATGGAGAGTCAGAACGTATGCATGCCCGTGTATCCGAAATGTGACAGCTCGGCTTAGCACCTAACGCCTCAGGTATGGTCTGACCTTTCGGCACGCATCCCGGCAGTTCCCCCACATGCACGAGCTCCAGCAGTTCACCGCCCCACATGAAACAGCGGATGCGAAGCAGTCTGCACATGCCTCGCTGACGCTCTTCCCATCGTAAGTGTTATCCAGCAAGCATCTCTTTGTCCCCTCCTTTGCACCCACGTGCCGACTTCCACAGGTCGAAATTGCGGGTCCGAACGAGGCACTTTTGAGAGCCTCCAAATCGCTCTCGTTGATGCAGGCTCCTCCTTGGTCTCCAAATGTCACAAGTGCCATGCTGTACATGGAGAGGAAGCCCGTGAGAAGCATCGTACGCATGACGGGGTTTCAGGTATCTCTCTGCAGGTGGATGAGTACGTATGTAGACGGTTGGTTTGTACACTGGGCCGGTTGCAGTGTTGCACAAAGCTTTGAAGTGTGTCCTCGTTAAGTGTCGGCGGGAACACCTGCCAGTCGAAGCTTCAAACGTCTTCCTTGAACCACAAAGCTTGAATCTGAGGAGTCCAGCAGGATATATAGTGGTGAAAGCCTTTTCAATTAAGGTATAAACGTTCATTGAGCTGCAAGAGAGTGCCCTAAACTATATCCTAAACTATTCCTAAACTGCATGATCGCGTGCCATGCATGCATGCATGCACTGCGTGGACACCAGCAGGCCTGTGCACGCGCGCGGGGCTTATCCTATATATATACCGTCTGACTTTGAACGATCCTCACAGTGCCATACAGAGGCTGCAAACAATTTGCCCAAAGCTTGCACGTAGCATTTGTAGTCATTCAACTTGACTGGAATCTCTTTGGATCCGATGGGCGCGCAACAGACGAAGCAACACCCTCCCGCAGAGGACTCTGGATGGGTATGGTCAGTGACTCATTATGAATATATATGTCCTCTGCCAGCGGCCATGATTGTATACAGGCATACAGCCAGGTCCCTTTCCTGCATGTCCCTCTGCAGGTCCCACAATGCAATTAGAGTGGACCTACAGGTCAGTTACATATGTATACATATACGTGACCAAGAGATGTTCTAGACATCGCCTCGGGGGGCAGCTCAGCTTTGCTGGGCTCAGTCGAGAGGCCCTGAGAACACATGCAGTCGCATATCACGCTCTTCAAATTTTGGGGGGGAGATCGATGTAACGCTTAAATATACGGCAGAAATCGGATCTTGACGTGCATGCATCACTGCGCATGCGCCATTTCCACTATAATTATAATCGGGTATTCTTGCATACATCGATCGATACATACTTTGCTCTTCATGATACGTGCCCCTCAAGTAACTCGCACGGAGTTAATTGCATATGTGTTCATACGCGGTCCTGAAAAGCATATTTTACGTACGTTGCCGTGGCCCCCGCCATTTGCCCATGCATGCATTGCAGGCAAGACATGCCCAAGCCCCTGATGGTTTTCATCATGCAATTAAATTATGGCTAACCCCCTAAATAGCCCCCCGAGGCACTCACCCAACTGGTTGGGTATATCCCATATATATTAATACACAATCGAGCAACAGTTGATGGATTCAAACTAAAACCGATTTCAGCGTCTCACGTGGTACGTGCACCGTCCGATCTCATGGTACAGAAGTGTCACAAGCTCATTTAGTAAGCTGCTTTCTGATCCGCTCCATTTCTCCCTTCCCTGTCTTATTCCTCCTTTGCTTTTATTCATATATATATATATATATATATATATATATATGCATATGCTTGCGCGGATTGCGTTCATGCATGCAGGACACTTTGGCAGGTGTGGACAAGATGGTCTCATGCATGGAAAAGGGCAACTTTAAGTTTTGGATG
>JAHBMJ010004089.1:34402-46902 GCA_018398765.1 Chromera velia | reverse complement strand
TTTGCCTCCTTTTGCACTAACCATTTTTTTTTGCATACCCGGCTCTAAAAACAAATGCCTCCTTCTTCCCGTTCGACCCTGTCGGATTGTATGACATGTCTTTACGGGGTGTAAAATGTTTGCAGACGCTCAAAAAGGGGGCCGTAAAAGATGTTCCAGCATCAGAAAAGTCAACACAGCTGTTTAGGAAAACGTTCAGCTGATCGGTTTACCTCTGCATGAAGTAAAAGGGGGTGAAACATCAATTTCAGTGCAGCTCAAAACGTTTTTTTTTTGAGAGCAAACCATCAAGATTTAGGTTTTTTTATTTGAATCAGCATGCGTGACGGATCGGTACTTACAAAAGTTTTTTCGGGACCTTCATATTTGAGGTTGAAAGTCATATTGATCAAATATTTAATCGTATTTGATAGGTCTTTAAACACTAGGTCCTCCCTGACTGGATATTTGATTTGAGCTTAAGCTCTACCTCAAATCAAATCAAATCAAACATGGTCACTACCTGTCCCCAGGTTTTTGGCAGTTAGTTAGTTCGTATTCTGTTAGAATGGTCTTTGAATGGTCTTTTAATGTTTTAAAATTTCTTGTCAAAAGGTACGTTCCGACAATTGGTATCCATCGTTCGATGGGGAGGCAAGTCTCACTTCTACACATACGATGCCATTCTGAGACCCTGTGGCCAGGAAAAAGAGAGCGCTTGCATTTGAGAAGGAAGATAAGGAAAGATAGAGAAGGAGATGGGAAGCAGTTTTTGCTCTTTCGCGAGGACGCCCGGGGAGCAAACGCCAGTTCTTAAGGGTTCTTTTCCGTACAAAGTTGTTTCCATGCGCCATACTTGCTAACACCATGCCAGGACCTCAATTCGAACCATGCCAGTGGTGCCACCATTTGTAAGGTTAAATAATAGTTTATAGTTATACGGCAACCGTTTGTATTATCAGCCTGTATGATTTTATATAGATTATCAAAGCTTTCTTATAAGTTTAAGCCTGTAATACTTCTCTCTACATACTATCATGGTCTCTAAACCTATAAATTAAATTAAATTTTGATAATTAAATTTTGATAAATTTTGAACGACGGTCAAAGCTTAACAAGTTTTGATAAGAATGTTTTGGTAGGCTTTGACCAGTGAGAAATTGTTTGGCCGGTTTTCATAAGTTGGTCGGCCGAAGTGTTTTATCAGAAAAATTGGCAACCTTTTATATAATTGAATGATTGAATACAACAAAAGCTTATTAACTGTGGAGTCCTACTCTGTGGTGCCGCCCTTTGAGCCTTCGCATGCGCCGTGACTGAGTGAGCCAGCGTGCTACGCCACATTCTGCCACCGCGCTTTACTTCGTACATGTCGCGCGCGCATCGATCGAAGTCGAGTCTAACCTTCGCAATGTTCGCATTCAAGCAACATATCACTTGAGCAACAGATAGGATCATTTAAAGCTAATGTCTGTTTGGCATAGATCGGGAGTCTGAGACTCTGAGAGAGAGGAACAGCTAGAGAGAAGCATAAGTAGAAATTGTGTTATGATAGAATGAACCTAACTGATTGGAATTCCAGATTGCTCTAGAACTAAACCTTCTGTAAACTGTTGCTTGAATGAGTGTTGCTCACGTTCCTTCTCTAGAATTTCCCTAAGGTTCTTGTCCATGCTTTACCTTCTGTCTGGACGCCATAAGGTGGCCGGACAGGGGGGACAAAGCATTATGGTGACCGCTCAGCTCGATGAGTGTCGACTCTCGTTTTCCTTCTATGATGGAGATCAGATCTTCCTTTAAAAATTTGCGTAACAGTTGAAAGCCGATTGCAACGATACGGGCACGGTCAGGTAAAGACCGTGAGTAGGGGAATTCAGCGTCCTCTTATGTCCCGAGCTGCCTGGAATCCTCTTTCAGATATCTCTTTCGAGTCTGATCCTGGACTTTGCCTTTGTCCTTGGGTGGAGAGCCCGAAGACGTTGGAGGTCGCCAAAGCCGATGGTGGAGACGTTGCTTGGTGTTGCTTGGACTTTTGAGGAGCTTGACTTCATTGAGACCGCCGCCTACAAGCAGATCGCAATCTAAACGGCCAGTCGAGTGCTTTCCTTATGTCTGCTGATTCTGCAATTGTCTCCGTCTTCCGGATGAGTGTTGGCTGATCACCTTCACTTGTCTTTGCTGTTGGTTGCTTGCTTGTCTGCGCGAGGCTGACCACCTTCGTGGCCCGCAAACACCTCCAGCGTGTCTGGGTCTGTCTGAACTGGTCCTCCGACAGTGTCCAAACACAAGAAGACGCCCTTCGTCTCTCCATATGTCTGCAATGCTGCCATTTTCTTCCAAGAGTGAGCTTGTTGCTTCTGGCTGTCTGGCTATCGCGTAGATTGTTCGATCAGGTGTGTGAGACTCTGCATGCGCGTTAAACAGACAGAAGGGATAGGTGGTGGCGTACCACACGGATCAACGCGGCGACGGCCGGTGTGCCAGCCGGGGAAGGCCTTCTGCTCTGGGACCCCGACGCGGCGAGCCTAGAGTAGGAAGGAGGGGGAAATAAGGAAGGGGTACAAAATGACATCGAGCCTGCCCTCGACGGCAAGAGAGGCAGAAGGGTCGCGGCAGGCCTACTGAGAGACAGAGTAGGGCACACAGCAACTGCCACCTTGTCTCTCGCCGGCGCCGGCAAAATTTTTAACAGGGATCGGGAAGGGCAAAGCGGGTCATGGGGGAAGGGGGTGAAAGCGGGGGACAAAGGGGAAGGGAAGGGGAAGGAAAAAGGGGGGGAAAAAGGGGGAGAGGGGGGTTGCTTCAGGGTGGGGGGGGCGAATCGAATCGAGGCTGTCCGAGAGCATGCGAAGTACTAGCGACTGAGTGTGACTGGAGCATCTTTTATCTGGAGTTGAGAGTTCATGTGTCGAAAGGAGCAGCAAGGGGATGAAACGAGACAGAAAGAAGAGACAAGATAGAAAGAAACCAGTGGGACAGTCTGCAATGTGTCCGGTCCCTTCCCTCCCTCCCTTTATGTAGCTACTGACACGTGCAAAAATGTGTTTGTGCTTGATAAGACGGCCAAGTCCTTCTGTCAACGAGAACTCGATATCGATTGCCTACCCCTACGGCAGAGGACTGCCTAATTGCCGCCGCTATGCACTTATGCCTGCGCATACCTGCGACTGCCTGTGACCGCCCTTGTGCCCTTACACTAGACTTGGGGGGGGGATTGAGCTCATTGCGAAGCTGAGCGTCAAAGAGGCGGACTGCGAGAATGACAAGTCGAGCGCCGCATATGCCGCGCATTCGGAATTTCTGGGACTCCTTTTGGAAGAGTGACCTTCCTTCTCTCTCGGCTTCTCTTGGCTTTGCTTTGCGCATGGCTTCGGAGTCAGACCCCTCGTGTGGCTGAAAGCACGAGCGCACGAGGGGGCGCCTTCATTCGCTGCCTCATTCTTGTTTCCATCTGCTGCTTTAAAACGTTTCGTGTTATCCCTGGTTTCTTTCTTTGAGAGAAAGAGACTGAAAAAGGCCGAGGAAAAATGAGTAGAAGAGGAGCAAAGAAAGAACGAATCTTGAAAAAAATAGAAAGAGATGTCTATTTCAATGAGAAGAGAAGAAGAAGAAAAAAGAAAACGAGGGGATAGCCCATGCATGTCTCTTTGTCCCTTCTGTATCTTCTCCCTGCAGGGGGATGTCGGTGCTTTGGAAGCCCTTTAGGGTCAGACTCTCTGGGTATCGCCTCTCCCCCTTGCAGTACAGGAGTTGATGGGAGCCCTGGATGGCGGCCTTGGTAGAGCCAGCCGTCTCTGCGCAAGCATCTGCATGGAGCCAGACGGTGTGCCGGCAGGCGTCTCCCTCTGATAGGTCTGACCGGGTGCCGTTCATTTGTTGATGTCTGTTCTTGTGTGTTCGGTCAATCTATGATATTGTTGACAACAGGCAAAGACGCGCATGCAGTCTTTGGGAAGGAAGTGAGATAGAAGAGAGAGGAGGAAGAGATGTGAATATATGACATTGTATGTGAACACATGTATGCGTGAGGCTTTTTGCTACCATCCTCTAGTTTCTCCGTCTCTTCACGTTTTGTTCGTCCCTCGGTCTCCCCGTCTACTTGCATTCAGAAAAGAGAACTGGGAGGGGATCTGTTGTAGGTGTACTATTCTGTCTGTTGCCCGCTTCCTTCCAGCAGGCCGGTCTGAGAAAGCGAGAAAGAGAGAAAGAGAGCAAACTGTTCATTGCGAGTCTGTTTGTGTTTGTGCACGTTAATCCGAGTGACTTTTATCAATGGGAGGAAACTTTTCTGCTTGTTAGTTTCTGCATCTAGATTTGAGAGTCGGTTGACTGTGGATGACTGTCTCAATGACGGTACCAAAGGGATTTCTATGTCTGTGCTTTCTCACAATGCCTCTGTCAGGGTGCGAGGACGCTCGACGTTTCATTCCTTTGACTATATGCTTTGAAGTGCCAGTGTTCTATCGGTTGTATAGGTTTGCATTGTATCTGGTTAGTCATGCTCTTTCATTCGCCTCTTTTTTTTCCCTTTCTGCGCATGCTCGAATGTGTCTAACTGATCGTGGGGACGCGATTTTCCTTGTCCGTGGCTGGGGGGGATCTGTGGAGTCCTACTCTGTGGCGCCGCCCTTTGAGCCTTCGCATGCACCGTGATTGAGTGAGCCAGCATGCCGCGCCATATTCTGCCACTGCGCTTTGCTTCGTACGCGTCGCACGCGCATCGATCGAAGTCGAGTCTAACCTTTGCAATGTTCGTATTCAAGCAACATGTCACTTGAGCAACAGATAGGATCATTTAAAGCTAATGTCTGTTTGGCATAGATCGGGAGTCTGAGACTCTGAGAGAGAGGAACAGCTAGAGAGAAGCATAAGTAGAAATTGTGTTATAATAGAATAAACCTAGCTGATTGGAATCCCAGATTGCTCTAGAGCTAAACCTTCTGTAAACTGTTGCCTGAATGAGTGTTGCTCACGTTCCTTCTCTAGAATTTCCCTAAGGTTCTTGTCCTTACTTTACCTTCTGTCTGGACGCCATAAGGTGGCCGGACAGGGGGGACAAAGTATAATATAATTTTAACTTGAGCAACGATACAGGTCTAGTATTTACAACTAAAAAAACCTAGGGTATGACACTCTGCAGACACTTTACGATACACAGAGAGTTCTAGCAGCAAGAACTGCATTTGATGCATTTATTTTCACCCGTTCACATCTTTTTTTGAAGAGAAAACATCTTGATATACAAAAAAAACACGTTTTCAGGGTGGTTCAAAAGAAAGGGGGGGGGTTCTGCACGGTTACAGGTCGGGTACCAATGTTGGTTCCAGCTCTCCATACGATGGTGGTTCTTGAACCGATAAACTCATAATGAGAACTCCTGGAACTCATCTAAACCATCAAGAACCAAAGCAATTCTTGGTTCCATAAAGTCTTTCACGTAAAAGAACTCAAAACAAAGTGAAATAAATATAATGGAAGGTCTTATCATTTGGTTCAGGGGGGGGGTATTTTGGTTCCTGAACCGCCAGAACCGGTAAATCAGAACTTTTGTTGGCACCAACATATTTTTAAGTGTTTTCAGGTCAAAATCGTTCAAAAACTGGTAGACTTTTCATCTTTATTTGGTTTTTTTGGTCCAATAACTATAAAAAACATGTTTTGACATATTAATGTGTTGTATGTGGGATAAAAGGGGGGTATTGCTAAGTGAAACTGACTGACGAGGCTCAAGAGTGTCATACCCTAGAAAAAAACAAACATAAAGTAAAACCGTGTTTTTAAAAAATGATGATCGAGGGTTTTGTTATGCATGCTGCGTCCCAAAAAATGGGGGTTGATTCTGATTTGGGCTAGGATTTGGGGGTCATCCATGGCCATGGCAGCAGAACCATGGACCGGGCGTGTATGGGCCGGTCCCGGCCGGATTGTGGGCCCGCGGCATACATCCGCCGAGGACATGCATACCAAGCCGCGGACGCGCATTGAATTTACACAGCCTGCTCATGCCTGCTCTACTCAATTGTATGTACCCAGACGTGCTGTCACGTGTCAGAGGCCGGCTTGCTCAACGGAAGAGGTCAGCCCAGCAGGCCAGTCCCGATCTCGGCAATTGCTGTTGAGAACTTCCCATCGCTTCAAATCGATTTGCTACACCAGCATACAACAGGAACTGTTGGCGGTGTCACTGTTCTGAGTGTCTCATTTCTGAACAACGGACCGGAACGGATTGCTGTTGTCTTCCAAGGTCGAGCCCGGGGCCGAATTCTGACCCGTAACGCAAAATGCAGAGCGAAAGAAAGAGACCCCTGTCGTCTTGTTCGAGCGTTCAGCGAATGGACGTTCGGCACGCAGCACTGGAAGCTTATTGGGCAGCAACAAAGTAAGTGTGCATATATAGACATGCGAATATATCTCTCTATATATACATATATATTGTCGTAGGTTCTCGAAAGAGAGATCAACAGTGTGAATTAAGGCTCCCGCCTTTTACACTTCCTGTCTGCAGAGCCTACTACCCTTCTCGGAGCCCTTCCACACTTGAGTTCAAGCCTACGCCTCGAAGCAACACCTCGACCCCCTGTGCAACAAGACAGAGGAGCCCTTTTCCCTTCGTTCAGCAAAACAACCTCCACGTGTTCCTTCCCCCTGGCTGGGTTGCCGCACAAGCAGCAGCAGAGTCACCAAGACAATCTGTTCTGATGAGAAAGATAGAAGATCAGTCCCCTGTCGTGCTCTGGTTGCAAAAACAACTCAAGAGAAAGGGAGCGAGACAAGAGGACTCCTCTCCCACTCTCACTGCACGCAACAAAAGTTCTGCAACACTCACTCTCTCACAGAGTCGATCCAAAACTGCACATCCCGCCTACCCTGTGCACTCACACACCTCCATGGCTCTGTCCGACGGAGCTACTCCTCGACCGAACCCCTTTCCACGGCACCCGCCTCATCTCTCTGAAGCGGAAGATCACCACGCCCCCCCGCCCTCCTCGAAAATCCCTCATGATGACCCATCTCGGTGGCCTCTGGAACTGCAGGGCGTCCAAAGCTCTGCCTTCACCAAAGGCCTCCCTATACCTGCATACCTGCAGATGGATGCAGACGCAAACGAGGATGAAGGTCCAGCAGGTGCATCCAGAAGGAAAACAGGGCGCTCTGTAGCAGGAACCCCCCCTCCCATCTCAGGTCCCCTCCCTCCTTCTGCCCGAGGGAAGAAGACCCTGAAGACCGGCTTGGGCCCTTCAGGAGATCTCCCGTCTCCTTCTCCCCTTCCTTTGTCAGGCAAGAAACCAAGGGCGAGAGCCAGTAGTCCCGGAAAGTCAAGTCCGGGAAAGCGAACAACGGCTTCTTCGAAGTCAGTGTCGCCGACCTCAAAACCTACAGACCGGAAGTCCTCCCCCCTCAAGAAGAAAACAGTAACGAAGCCGAAAAAGCCAACGATGTCTGCAAACCCTTCCCTTGCACCTCCCAAAACAAGCTCCCCGAAAAAAAAGACACAAAAACCCACCCAATCTCCCCCAAAACGAGTCAATCGGATGCCAGCACAAAAATCCTCACGTCCAGGCACAGCAATCTCCCCCACCGCTCGCCCCCGTCTCCCAGGCACATCTCAAAGGACAGTTCCTGCTGTCACTGCGATTCCTAGAGGCAAAGGGAGTCCCCCCACCCCCGTCCCTCCCCTCAAATCCCAGCCGACGAAAAAGAAAAGCGAACCTCCAGCCCCCCTTGCGCGACGCCGAGTGCCATCGCCCCTGAAGTCCAAAAAAGCCACCCCTGTTACACCTGCACCTCCACAGAGGGCCTCTGTCGCCTCGTCCAAAGACAAAGAAGGCACAAAGGGAACGAAACGAAAAGCCAAAGCCAAGAAAAAGCAGCCACTACCCTCTGCTGATCGACAGAGAACCCGATTAGGAAATCTCGCTCCCGTGCTCTCTTCCAAGCACTCACACACAAACACAGCAGCAGGAGGATCAGGAAAGGGGGCTCTCTCCTCAAAGTCCAGCAACAGAGCTACACAGGGGGCGTCGAACTCATCCACAGCTCTACGTCCCTTAGCGTCAGACGATCGCAAACGCACCCACCCCGACAGCCCTCTTCAACCCCCCATCGACGCACCTCTGACGTACATGCACTCCTTAGCGACTTCACCTCACACCTCTCCACGTCCCACTACTGCCCGATCCTATCTCGCAGAGGGGGGGGGGAGCATGGAGACCCCCCGGGGGGGCAAAGCGGAGGACGAAATTTGTGTCAGTGCCCGTCAACCCGAGAAACCCTCTCCTCTGAATTTAGAGACTGCAATCCTTCCCCCCCTCCCCATATCACCAGTCGTTGCCCTCCCCTCACCTCCAAGTACGTCCAGGTCCAGAACGAGACGCACGTGGCCTCAGAACTGGGGGGCTCTGGGGGTCAGAAGCCCCGCTGCACTTGCCCTTTTCAACCTGACGGTTCCGAAAGAAGCACAGACAACGACGGCAGCATCTCGATTGGAAGAGACGACGCAGGGGGACAGAAAACCGCCCCCCAAAACGCATGCGCATCCCTCAGCTACTGGAGCTGCGATGAAGCTCCAAGACCTTGCAGCGGCCTTTTCGGCTTCTGCGGGTCCGATGAGGAGTGTTCCCTCTGGCTGCTCCCGAGAGGATTTGGCTGCAGATAATGTGAGGGAAAGAGAGAAGAAAAAACCCGGAGAGGGAAGCCGGCAGTCAAGTGCAGTGACCTTTGCGGAGGGGGGAGAGAGTCAGAGAGAAGGAGGGGAAGGAATGGGCCCTGTAGAGTCCCCCACCTTGAAGGCCCTTCCTTCTACTCCCACTATTGCAGGGGGCAAGGTTCGAGTCACAGCACAAAAAAGTCTGGGCAATGTCTGGCCTTTCAACTTCAACGTCGATGGGCCAGCAGCTTCCGCTACCCCTCCCCCCCTGAGGCTAAACGAGGCACAGTCATTGGGTGAGACAGCGCTCGCTCTTGCTAGTGCTTTGACTACAGCAAGGAGAGGGGGTGGGGGTGAATGTGGACGGCCTGCATCCCCTCATGCAGACACTACGTCCTCTCTGGCGGACAGGATCCGAACGCAGCTGTTACAAGACCTCTGTGCAGCTGCCTTTGGAGAAGGGCGTGAGGGTGGATTTGCCTTTCCGGCCCATCCGGCCTCCCCTCCTCCGAGACCTTCTGTCTCCTCCATTCGACGCACGCAGACACCAACTTTTTTGGAATCTTCCCAAGGAAATGTCACCATGCAACCGCAGCAGGGCAAGTCCGGAGGGGAGGCTCGACCTTCAGTCCCCCCTCAGAAAGGCACGACGAACTTTTTCGTCCCTCACCATTTCCAATTCGCTCCAGGACCCCCTCAGTATTTGAACCGATCACCCCTGCCATCGTCTGACCCGTACAGACAGACATACCGATCTTTTGTGCCTCCTTCTCGACGTACCATAGGGGTCTCCCCGTCCACCAGCAACATCTCCACCATCCAAGGCACTCACCCACACACCCCTGTTCCGTTCTTCCAGGAGCAGCGTGTTTCTTTTCCCCTAGTTCCCGTCTCTCTACCCCTCAGATCGTTGCCATCACCCCTAAAGGCCCAACAGAAACCTGATGACACTGCCACTCCCTCTAGACCCACCAGTGGCAAACGCCCCCGCTCTCGGTGTTTCCCGCCAAGCAGTTGTATGACATCCGACAAAACTCTTGTCACCGCCCCTCCACCCCCCCTTCATACATCAGGGAACGTTGCCAGGTCGACCACGTACAGTCCAGTAAAGAGACACTTCACCCCGACAGCCTCCCTGCCTCGCCATACAGGTTGGAAGGGTATAGGAGGGTTCCAGGCCGTCCCTTCGGTCCCCCCCAACCCCCCTCTTCGCAGCGTGCTCTCAGGCCAGTCTCTTTTGCACAGGACTGGGCCGTTTGTCCCTGTTCTTAGCCTCAGGAATGTGCCAGCGCGTCCGTCCGCAAATTGTCAATGATCTCGTCTGTCCGAAAGGTGACCCGCTGGATAATCAGTAAAAGGCACAAGGTTTGATACCACTGTAGACTGATTGAGAAGTTTGTCAGAAACCTGACCTTCTTCCTAAAAGGCTATACACGTACATTCTTCTTTTATTAAACTTTTAAGCTAGAGCCTGTAGAATTATATCTGGAGCATTATACATTAATTTAGCATCATGATTTTACATAAATCATTATTATTAGTATTAATCGGTCTATAGGCCATCATGCAATCAACTAAACAATTATATATGATTTATATAAAAAACAGTATTAAAGAAACTCTCGAAATCTAGGAAACTCTATATAATAATGATAATATTAATAGTTTCCTCAAAAGGAGATGAAGAAGCCCTTCACTAGGTGTAGATTCTATATAAATATATATATTATATTCTCGTTCAATATATATATAAACTAATACGGATAGTATTGAAGTGAAATGAGATACAGAGGCAATATATTTTTAAATATATCTATATATTACTAGATATATTATAGTCTCGTTCAGAAAATATATATAAATATATATATATATATATATAGAATCTACGCCTATAGGCCCTTCAGCCCAAGCTCTCAATTGGCATTAGTCAGTAAAAGCGTCCTTTGATTGATTCTAGGATTGATTGATTAATTAAAACTTAGTCTTTGTTGATTTTATTCTAATTGATTCACTGATTCGTCATGAAATTACGTCTAGAATTACGTCGTATACAGTGATTCGTTTTTATTAATTATTAATTTCAATACATATATAAGAATGAACTCCTGACTAGACTACTCCATTAATTAATTTACCGAGGCCGCGGGTCTAGCCACAGATATAGTAGTATCACACTCTTGTATATATCAAAGATTGATAACGCAGTTACATGAATTGTTTATCCAGTTCGTCAATAAATCGTTATATATCTAACAAATTAAGGAGTTATCGACTCAAAACTTTAGTGAAAACTCTAGCTAACTAAAATTCTGATTTACTAACTGATTTACTGATTGATTCTAGAACTAGTTCTAGGATTGATTGTGTGATTGATTGATTATATTTTTTACTTCAGGTAATTTTATACTATGTTGTTTACTAATATGAGTAACCAACTTAGTTTGGTTACCGAGGCGGCCGTTAGGCCGCTCGGTAACCATTTTCATGGTTATGGTAATATCATGCAGAGTTACATTGATTACCGTTGTTTCGGTAACTAAAACAGTGGTAATCGTTCTTTTGAGTAAAACAAATTAGTGGGTAAATAAAGTATTAAAGATAGATTTATTGTAAAATTCTTTTATGTCTACAAATATGTGTAACTTAAAGTTAAGTTTTTGATATTATAGAAACAACTTAGACAAAAAAAGTTTTAAAATAATCTTTTTTACGTCATACTGTAATCGTACACATTTCTAGACACATTTTTTAAAGATGCGTTTCTCCTATATTAGATCTCGATTCAACATATTTGCGGGCAGATACGGCCAGATTACCGTGGTAATGGTAATCGATCCCCTTAGACCCCTTCAGTTACTAAGTCGGGGTTAATTACCAATTTGATTGTAACCAAAAGCTTTCTGAGAAGGGCTGGTAGTTACTCCTAATAGCATAGTGTAGGTAATTTAGAATCCTTCAACCTCTAGTTCAACCCTAGTCTACGCCGCTAAGCAAGTAAGCAATCAGTCCTCCAGGGCAGGCTCCGGCTATAGCCAAGGATAATAGCCTCTAAGGTCCACCTACTGCCACTTTATTTGATGAAAGACAATTATCATAGAATGAATAATCTAAGTGGTTATATTGAAGTGATAATTTATCTAGTAATTTGTAGGATGATGATGATGATGATGTATGAGGTTAAAGCCGGTGAGCCATATAGGCTCAGGCCAACCTAGTATTTCCTGCATAGATTCGATCCCTCGACCTAGGCCCCACTGGGGCATTTGCATGGACCAAAGCCTAGCTAGGGCGGAAATGGAAATAGAAACGGAGGGTAGCTCCACCCTCAAGCAACCAGGGTTAAAAACCACCTGCATCGGAACAGACTTGCAGTGGCAGGGGAAACGACCGAGAGGGAAGACAAAGCCAGAAAGGGAGACCGAAAAAGAGAAGCAAAAGAACGCGTCCATGTCAGACTGAGAAATGGATAGTCCAGTCGCACATGCAGTGAATGAAAAAACAAAAAACAAATCCTCCGACATGAAGCTGCCATCGATCGTGCACGGGTTGATCGACTACGTAGGACTGCATGCATTCACGTACAGGCAGAAGACGGACACCGTGTGACAGAAAAAAAACACCTGATGCAAGGATGGAGTATCATTACTGAGAGGGAATCGAACATAAGTGATCTCACAGACTCACACGCAAATTGGAATCAATTCTTCTGCCGCCTCTCTTTCTGGCGACACTTGAGCATAAAAAGGTATGACGCCAGTCATTATTTATGTTACAAACACACCGCTTCTTCTCTTTTTGCAACTCTCTGGGCAAGGCCAACTGCAAAGCCGGTCTCAAGCTCTCTTGCGCCCTCTCCGACTCTGCCTCTGTC
>JAHBMJ010004089.1:12547-30047 GCA_018398765.1 Chromera velia | reverse complement strand
AGTTCTTTACCTGAAAAACAAAGAGAAACACACACAAAGGAACAATCACTGGCAGAAAGGAGGTCAGAGCGTAAGAACGAAGAGAGGAGACCAGCAGAGAATAACGAAGAAAAAAAGGACAAACGACAACTCTGTCTGATGGGATTCCACGTCGATCAGTGAATGCATTAGCGCCACGTACCGACCTTCGCAAGGACGCTGGCTGTGGTCAGTCCACCGATTCCGGATCCGATCACAACAGCGTCGTACTCGAGCGGTTCGTCCTGTTTCTTTTTCATCTTCTTGACTATTTTCCTCTTCACTGGAGGAGGAGCGACTGTCTCAACACCAGTCTCTGCACTAAGACGAGAAGAGAGAGAAGGTCCCAGTGGAATTGCGTTCTCCCTCTTCAGCTGCACACACACAAAGAATCACCGCAAATTCATAAAAGAAGAAATAAAAATGTGACTGCGACTGAAGAGCTCAGAGAGGCCATTGTGTCACAAGTGAAATCGTAAGTGAAATCGTATGGAGCATCGATGACCCTCATCTGATCATTCGCGCAGGTTCGTCATTGCCCCGCTCTTTCAAAGTCGGATGGAAACTCACACCCCCAATTCAAACGAAGAATCTCATGGTAAGAACCTCCTTTTGAAACCCGTCCTTCATTACTGTGGAAGCGAATGTCACACCTGTAGCGTCAGACATGCTGAAATAAGAAAACGGATCTGCTATCCGGACACGAGGTCGCAGATTTGTGTAGGCTGTCTGTGGGTGAGTGTCAGGACAGTTGCTCAGAGACGGCGAGGAGAACGTCATCCTTTCGAAATTCCTCGTGGGGTTTGATCGCTTCACACAAAGCCGGGATAGAATCACTCTGATAAAAGGTTTCATCTAGCAAAACATGTTAGAGGAATTGGCACAGGAAGAGAGGGAGAAAGAAAGAAACCCACGGAAGGCGGCACAAGTCTTCGGGAGGAGCCGTCTCGGCCCGCAATCCCCAAGTGCAGACTGTTCAGGAATCCGGATGGCACACGTGCACTACCCGTAGTCTCCCTGCTGTATGCCAGGAATCGCTGGTCCGACAGAGCTAGAATGGCAGAGAAAAAGAGCAGAAGTTCGTTGGTGTGCATGAAGACGAACTGAAGAATCCGGGCAACATGCAGATCAAAAACTCGTGCGAGTCGTGCAGCCAGTGCGTGAAAAGGGAAGATGCCGTACAAGCTCGAAAGGTGGCGACAGGTTGCTGCTTTCGCGCGACCACCCGTCAGCGTGATAGCCCGTCTACGTTTCTGTACATTTCTGTTATATTAATATATATAACTTCTGACAGACTCGCAACACGACATGCACAAAACTTCCACCGCGAGGGAAAACTCAGTGTGACGCGCGACTGCATGTCCCGAAACACCGGTTTTCGCGTACTGTTGCTCACGTGGGTGCAACAGTGGCCACTGCAACATGCATACATGCAGTGCAATTCAATTCGATCTTTACGCATGCACATGCATATATATATGCATGAAAATTTAATTCATGATTTTCAATTGCATGGCTCACATGCATGCAATTAAAATTGAGTGCATGCATATGCTTTCGTGATCATCCAGTTTCATGCAAGCATGCATGTGAATCTTAATTCTCATCTGATCGATCGAAATGTGAACTCTGATTCCGTATATATATATATATATATATATATACATAGAGCTGGTGCAAGAATCCTTGTCATACTGTGAGTCTGAAAGCACCGTTGTATGCGCCTCTAACTTTGAAGCGCGCGGCTTTGAGCCTTCCTTCAGGCAACACTGCAAATACAGCCAGCAGACAAACATGAGGCTTCTGTTGGCTTTGTTCTCTGTCCTTTCTCTGCTCAGTTCCGGCAATGCTCTTCCGGATCCGAGTACCTGCGACGCAGACGCTTACTGGTCTACGGTGACCGCAGAGGTCGGTAAAGAGTTGGCTGACCAGCTACACAATCTAGTAGACGGCCACACTGTTATTCCCTACACGTCCAAAAGGACGGACGTGTGGGATGCCCTAGACGTGTTGGATGAAGATCCGTTGAACACGGACAACGTCAAACTTATTTACGCCCAGAGATCGGAGGCGAAAGTGAACAAAGGAGTGGGAGGGTGGAACAGAGAACATGTCTGGCCCAAATCTCGAGGAGTCGGGTATAAGGGACCTGACACGAGTGATCTGTTCGCTCTCAGAGCTGCGGATTGGAATGTAAATGCGGTGAGAAACAATAGGTACTATGATAACTGCGGTGTTGGAAGATTGGTGTGCGAGATGCCTGCCCATCCTGAGGCACCTTCTGACTCTGGGGTTGGTCAGGGGTCGGGGAGGGGGTTCTTTCAACCCCCAATGAGTGTCAGGGGTGACCTTGCACGCTCCCTGTTCTATATGGCGGTTCGGTATAACGGCGCTGAGAAGAAAACGACAACTCTCAGATTGACTGACGATGAAGAGCTTTTGGGTTCAGACAAGCCCGCAGAGAGTGGAGGCATTGGGTACATGGGAAAGCTGAGTGTGCTTCTTGAGTGGCACAAAGCTGATCCTGTGACAGAAGCAGAGAGGGAGAGAAATTCAAAATTATGCAATCAATTCCAAAAGAACCGAAACCCATTCATTGACCACCCTGAGTGGGTAGAGAAAATTCCCTGGGCCTCTCTCGGAACAGATCATGACGAAGGAGAACCCGAGGCCGAGCCGTCTCCCTCCCCCTCCCCTTCCCCCACCCCCCCTGACGAATCTGAGCCTGCCCCCTCCCCTGTGAGTGAGCCAGTCGAGGATGAACCAGAACCAGAGCCGTCTCCTGAGGACCCACTTGGGCCTGGAGACTTGGCAGTGATTGAGTTTGAGGCCTCTTCGAAGAGTTTTTTCCGTCTCCTCGCACTGCGTCCTTTGAAGAAAGGAACGACCTTTTCTGTGACAGATGCGGGTTGGATCGATTCGTCCGGGGAATTTTATTCAAAGGAGACGGGTGTGTTAGAATTCACAGCATTGAGAGATTTGAAGGCAGGGACACTTATCACTTACCCCAAAAAACAGACACCCAGAAGTTGGTATGCGTGGACGAAGAAGGGCAATTTCCGTTTGAGCAAGAAGAAGGACTCCCTCCTCGTGTTCACGGGCACCCGCGATGCGGTTGATAAGTTTGTGTACGGATTTATGATTGGTCAGTTGGTGGGCCCGTCACTTAGCTAGTCTGTCAGAGGAGGGATGTTGGGGAAGGAAAAGATGCAAGCGACAGAAAGTGAAAGAGGACAAAGAAAAAGGAAAAAAGAAAATACGGGACGGGAGAGGTGGAAAGGGAGTGTAGAACTGAGTGAGAACTATGCGTTCAGCAATCCAACAAAATTGAAAGCACACCTGACTCCTCCTTGAAGATAGTCGCTCAAGGGAGAGTTCATCTCCTTCGTTGCATTTCTTTTCTTTCTTTCTATCATTTCTGTCGACTAGCTCTGTATGGTCTCGATCTGTCAATAGACCGTCCATTTACGTCCTCACTTCACTGTTTCCACTTTTGCGCATGTGCCTGCATGTGAATTTGCAGGACAGAGAGAGTGGGAGTGCGACTCTTCGAGTGCCCCTGCGTCGTCTTCCAACTCTGACCTTCCCAAAGATTTGTGCAACCAGAGACACCATTTTTCTCAGGAAAGGTCCGTGGATCATTTGGTCAAATGGTTCTGCAGACACATTTCCTTCACCATGCTCAGCAAAACCTCTTTTGGGAAAGAAGATTCTCTTATGATTCATCTCATTCGTCCCCCCTCTGCAGTGTTCCTCACCTCCTTTTTCTTTTCTTGCTGCCTGTTGCTTTCATTCAAGACCGGCAGGGTTCCCTCCACTCTTTCTTATTTTCTGGCAACTCCTGCTCATCGTTGCAATTCGTGCTTTCAGGTGCCACGCTGGAAGAGTTGTCAACATTCCGGCGACACGGAAGATGGACAGGACCGCAGCACTCGAACGAATCGCTGATGTTGACAACTGGACTTTCGAAAGGTGAGCGTGAGGCGGACGGTGGGGTTTCTGCGCCTGATCGACATTCTTTGGGGGGGTGGAGCTCATACAGTGTGTAGTCTTTCTTCTCATTTCAACTCTCATCGTTTCCTCCGATATGATATCAGCTGGGCATGGAATTGTTTCCATCTGCGTGTTTTAGGGGTCTGTGCGTCTCTACAAATTTGATTGGGCCAGCTTTCGTGTGAGTGCGCGCCCGAGCATATATGTTTATTTCTGGGTGTGGAGCTGAGAACGAGAGAGAGAAACAATCCCGTGTGTGCATCTACTTATAACCGAGTTGGTTTTGTTCCATCTTTTGTTCTTACTGTGTGCAGATGCGACCTGCCCTCAAGGGAGGCCAGGGTCTCAAGAAAGTCTGTTGGAGATTCTGCCGAGTCTGGGGACACAGCCCCCAAGGGATGCCTTGTGAGACTCCAGGAGACCGCACCAGAAGCAGCGCAAGACTGCGCAAGGTACGAGGAAGGCAGTGAAGATAGAGCCTCCTGCGAGATCCGCACGCAACTGAAACTCCAGGGCGGGTGTGCAGCTCTGTTGGATTCGAGTCTGGAGGGGGGTGCTTGTTGTGGGAGTGGGGGTGACCCTCTAACTGCAGAGGAGGAAGAGGAGGAGGAAGAAGGGGAAGAGGGGGAGGGGGATTCGACAGAGTCGGGTTCGGTTCTTTTTCTTCAGAGAAGTCCTGGGGCTCTACAGGTACGTCTGGAACTGCATATTCAAGACAAAATCACAACTAAAGAGGTATCGAAAAAATTGGACTGCCAGTGCTCGAGTGAAAGCATTTGAAGGGCCCTCGGGGCTCTCCAACAAGGGCCGCAAGCTGAGGGTTGTCTGTCTGTCTGTCTGTCTGTCTGTCTGTCTGCTGCCGATTGACCAACATACGTACCTGCTTAAGGGTATGATACAAAGGTAAAGCGTTCTGGTTGAAGCGTCGTGTGTATGTGTGTATGTATGTATGCATGTATGTATGTATGTATGTGTGTGTGTGTGTGTGTGTGTGTGTGTGTGTGTGTGCGTGTCTGTGTGTGTGTGTGACTGTTATTGCCCTTATCTTCCTTCTTTGTCGAAGTTTGCCCTTTTCTTTCTCCGGTCAGTTTCTTCTTATTTCATGTGCGCTGTTGACTTCTTTCAGTCGAAATGCGTCACAGAACAAGCACGAATAGAAATTAAAACCAAACGGTGGCCGCTTCATACAGATCAAGTGTAAGCCGATTCTATGGATCTGTCTTCTCTTTGACCGACGGGGGTGCCTGCAGACTTCCTCCTCTGATTGGAGACGGTCGCTCTCTTTACCTGCCTCCTTGAGGTCTCCCTCCTCTCCCTTTTTGAGAAACCTGGAGGGAGAAGAAGAGGGAGAAGACCCTCTGAAGACAGTCGGGGCCCTGTGCGGCCTCTGTAAAGCGGAGGTGGACGACCAAGTAAAGAGTGAAGTCACTGCAGATGCCGGCAGTGGAAATGGTGGGGGAACGGAAGGAGAAAAGCCCAAACGATCGAAATTCTGGCGTCGTTTCTTCTTCATTCTTCTGGCGGCTGTTGCTCTAGTAGTTGCTGTAGCAACTCTCGCGGGGTGTTCGTTCAATTGCCAGAGAAGGAGGTCCTCCGCTACTGTGCCTATCAATGGAGGAGGGGGGATGTGAGGAGTGGGGATTGATGCATGAAACAAATGGGACTGAAACCCCCCTCTCTCCTCCTTCTGGTCAGAGAGGACGTTCTGGGTAAAGGGCGTTCTGGAAGAATGTACGGGACCGCACATCGACGTATTTCAATGTGGCCGCCACCTGTCGCCACTACCAGTCTGACTCATCTGTCCATCGTGAGGCCTTTTCTTGCTGTTTGTCTTTCTTTTCTACTTTATCTCTTCAGCATATTTCTCAATTAGAAAATCCAACAATTATTTCCGATCCAAGGTTCCCCCTTGATGTTTTGGATGGAGCCTTTCTTTATCGTCTTCTTCTTTTGCTTCGCTATGCGTCGAGTTTTCTTTCACGATAGAATTGAATGCGCTGTCTGTCAATTCCTGGGTTAAGGCCCGCTTCTTGCTTCTTATCGGAACTGTTGATCACCACTCTGCAACTCACCTGCGTTGCCTAGTGCGTGGCTTGTCACATCACCTCCAGTAGGTGATTGTATTTGTTCATTTAGAATCAATTGCTTAAATTGTGAAAAAGCGCTCCACGATGCAGAATTGCGTCCTGTGAGTACCAAGGCATGACCCTTTCTGTCATTAACCCTTTTGTACTGAATTTTAAACTTTTGATAATACAGTAATACAAAGTAAAAAGTTAATCAATTGTTGTTCGACTTTCATCATTATAATGGTTGTCGTCAAAGCCTTGCTAGTGGCTTGGGATTTGGCGTCGCTAAATCTGGGATCTAATCCTCAATCATCATCATCATCATCATAATTATTATTATGATTATTATTATTGATCGGTCTATAGGCCATCATGCATTAACTATTCTTAACTATCTATTATATCGTTATTAGACCATAGTAGACATAGTTTAACAAGTTCATAGTACAAAGATTAATTAATCTTTTATAACTTGAACCTTACATAAATACTATAGTAATTAAACGGTAATTCTGAAAATGAAATGGAGTCTAACAGTGTACTACAGTGTTTATATCTCAGAATATGAAACTGTTATGCTGTGTATGGTTTCACTACTAGTTTCACTATCTGAATATTATGAGATGTTAAAATGATAATATTAATTAAAATCATAGTAGAATAATATAGAATGATTTGAATACAACATCTAAATCACTACAATCCACACGCATGCAGTATTTGCAACGCTATTCACTGTCTGTGACAACATTCCGGCGATTTGCAGCTATCTCCGAAAATCTCCGGCGTGCAAAGTATAGTACCAAATAGTTATAGCAAGTGCTGCTACGCGTGGCCGCCCACGCGCATGCATGAACGCGGCGCCGGCCCGCCGGGCCCGGCGGACCGACCGCAAGCTAACCGCGCCGGCCAGCTCGAATTCACTAGCTCGAATAATCAGCGCGTTTGAAAAGAAAAGCACCACAGTGCCACCACTGCAATCCACTGCATGATCGATTGTATGTATGGAGCCAGGCTGTCAGAGGAAGGACGACAACTGTGTGCACCTCGGTCCGAGGAGATTTCCACCTGGGACTCAGGGCCGTTCACGGCAGCTTTCAGTGCATCAGACGGCACGCTCTGGATAGCTAACTCAGAATATCTCAGACGAGTCTCTGCATGTCTCCGAGTTGTCAGGGATGTCGTGCATACCGAGTTATCGGCTCACTCCATTTCATGCTGCCGGGCAGTCACACAATTAAGAGGACGCTTGCGGACATGTATTGCTGATTCCATGTTGAAAGGAGCAGGAAGGCCTTCGGGCACAATGCCCGTAATGCACAAATGGCGGAAGAGCCCTCAGGCCTCCAGGTACATTTCTGTAGGAGACGGCACCGCTCTGTTCGAGATTGGAGGCCAATCGTGCCTTCAGTGCAGCAGCAAAGCAGAAATCGATGGCTCTTCGCAAAGAGACGGGAGAGGCAGAGGCTCAGGTCTTGAAGGGCCTCGCGCCTCGACGCCCTCCCGGGCTGCGAGACGCACTCTCACACCTGGCTGACTTTATCCGGGATGTCTTTTCGTCCGAGCACTTCACTTGGGAGACGGGAACTGTCTCCCTTTTCATGGGGGACTCATCCGTCCAGGGCTTCGATTCATCGAGCTCGGACATGGACCTGCTTGTGTGTGTGCCCCCCTCTCTGGCAGCAGCAGTTTTGAGCGGTAGGGGGGCAGCATCTGGTAATGGACGAGGCAGGCTCTCAGCCCAGTCAGAGCAGGGGTTCTCCAAAGCTCGGCATCGTCTCCTGAATGTGCGCTTGATTGATTTTCTGGAAGCGGCGTTGCAGAGACACGGAGGGTGGCAGGCAGAAAGCGTAACGGAGGCGCACGTGCCTGTGCTGAAGGTGGAGAGATTTGATGCAGAAAGTACGTGTGTCTCTCTCTGGTTTTGCGGTCTAATTTTACGTCTGCCAGTGGGCACATTCCTCTTGTGTTCCAGAGACTGCGCTTGCGAATACTCCCACAGAAAAGCACTCCTGATTCGGCTTCCTCTACCAATGAACTGATATGAGAGGCTTCATTGCTTATGGGATCTGCACATGCATGTTTTTTTCGGTCTGCAGCCCAGCAGGCCTTCCAATTCGACATCTCCTTCAACCATCTCTTGCCGCTGTACAACACAAGACTGCTTCGGAACTTCGGGAAAGCAGACTCCAAAACTGTGCACTTAGTGCGGTGGGTTGGTTCCTTCTCCATGCAAACCTTCTTTGATTGAAACTTCTGCTTAAGTGTCTATGCGTTTGTAGGAGGAGCCTTTGTTTCCCCGTTTTGTGTCTGGAAGCATGCGAATCTTCTTGCTAGTGATTCCATCTGCTACTACAGGACTCTTCAAAGCACACCGTCATGTTTCCTGCTTGACTTCAACTTGAATGCGTTCTGCCTTTGTCTTCTCCACTCGATCACCTGCAGTTTCGTCAAGCACTGGATCCGGCAGAAGAAGTTGCCGGGGTCCCGCGACGGAGGCCTTTCCTCTTATGCCTGGGCCCTTCTGGTGTTGTCGTTCCTCAAGGCGCTGCGATTCCGGGCAGAAGGAGAAGCCTCGAACGCAGCTTCAGGACAAGTACAGGAGTCAAACACTCCGTTGGCGACCCACAGCCTCACAGGAGGAGCATGTGCTAGCGACACAGATGCAGCCGTCATAGGGGAGCTTCCAGGTTCACCATCCCTTTCATCCTGGATGGAAGACTGGGCAGTCCCCGACCTTCTGCGCGAACAGAGCAGCTCCGGAAGCTCCCAGTCTCTGGGGAGGGCTGATGGGGAAATGGGGGACGGGAATCGTTGGGTGGAGGTGGATGAAGTCGTAGACGGATACAGAATGTGAGTAGATCATAGATACCCTCGATCTGTGACACGACGCCTTGTGCTTTTTGTTCTCCACTTGAGGCGTGCTATCGAAAGTGGCAAAGGCAGAATCATGCACAGAGCCGACTCTCACAGACACAGGGAGAGTGGTCGCACAGTTCAAAGAAGAAACTGTTCAAGTCAAGCACTCAGCCTTTGATTGTCTTCTGAAGTCACCCATACACCAGAAAAGCATAAGTCTTTTGCTTTGGCGCCCCTCAATCATTTATCATTTTCCTCATATGGATACCTGTCTACACAGTCGCTCTCCTCTTCCGTTAACCTCTCCTTGCAGCCAATTTTGGGAACCGGAGGACAGCAGCCGTGCGGTCACTGTCGAGGCACAGCTCCAAGCTTTGCATCATCAGGAGAACGAGGAGAAAGATGATGCGTGGGAAGTGCCCCCCTCAGTCGCGAGCCACGTGTTTGAAGTCTTCGGGGCTTTCCTTGAGTGGTTTGTCAGCCTCAACACGCAGAGAGACGCTGTCTGTCTGCAGTCGGTCCTGGGATTGCGTGAGAAGAAGTCTCTGCTTGTGGAGATGGCGGGTCAGTGCGGAGTGACAGTTACAGAGGTGCGCGCCGGGCCCGATGCTCTGGCAGGAGAAGAGCCTGAGGGAGAGTTGGAGAGGGAAAAGGAGGTCTCGGAGTCAGGAAGCGAAATGAGACTTCGTCCGTCTAGAGTCAAGGAGTCCCTTCGACGACTTTTGCGATGGGATCGTCTTTCTTGTCTCTGTGTTGTGGACCCATTCGAGTGGAACAGGTGGCTCTGTCCCTCTGCGTTTGCTGAGGAAATCATCCTGCGGGAAGCAAGGGAGACGGTAGCTGCGTTGCAGAGATTCTGGGGAGGGCAAGTTGGGTTGGGGGAAGTGTTTGCTTTCGTGGGGAGGGAGAGGGAGAGGGAAGAAGAAGGGGTAACAGAAGAGCAGATGACAGGTGATCAGCTTTTGGGGGCACAGGGGCACTCGCACGGCGGTGCCGGTCTTTCACTTCATGTTGCTGCTGAGGGACTGCTCGAAGGGGACGTGGAAACAGACGCTGATTCTGAGGAAGAGGAAGAAGAGAAGGAGGCCGAAAGGATCATTCAGGCTACACGCCCAGATCGGTTTTGGAGTAGGGAGTTCATGAAGGCTGTTGCAGGAATGACGAGAGATGAAGTTTTTGCCAGGCGAAGCAACAAGACGGAAGTGACTCCCCGCCTTCCTTTACGGACCGTACCTGACTCATTCCGCTCGCAGAGAGAGTATGCAGAAGTCTGTTTGCGTCCAAGAAATCCACACATTCAGTATATCTGTAAGGCTGCTCACAAGCTTCCCCTAGCTCTCGTGGTTTTCTTGTCTCAGCTCTGCCATGGACTATATGTATGCGTGCATCAGCATCATATCATGAAATTCTGTTAATTGCGGAATCCCTCTCTGTGGCCTGCAGGTCTTCGGGCCTCTGGTGATTGAGGAGTGTCTTGCGGGCATTGCGGGGCGCCACTTGTTCAAGGAAGAGCTGAGGATCGCAGACCTACCCGAGGACAGTAGGCCGTTCGGGGTCCAGGTGGTGCATGAGATTCTGCTGCCTCAAAGGGGGAAGGTCCCGGGATTCAGAGAGGTCGTGTGCGACATGACAGATGAGCGTCTTAAGGAGGCAATGCGGAGGTGCACCTCTTCACAAACTCGGCAGTCCAAAATGCAGAATATCTTTCCAGAGGTTCGTGGTCTCTACGAGTCTGCAGTGCTATTATTTGTCTGTGGGGGTCTACTTGGAAAGCAGTCTCTCCCTCCCTTCATCTCTCCATGCAGGCCCTCTCATCCCTCTCTCCGCATTCTGTTCTTCGCAGCGTTCTTTCTTTGCGAGTCAATCATGAAGGTTTGTTCAAGCCGTTGGAACGGTTTCTCCTGCTGTTGTGTCCTGCCTTTGTGTTTCTGTCTGATTTGTTCTTTGGGACTTGATTTCAACATGAAGCTTCCATTGCGCCACTCCGCCCTGTTTCCTTCTGCAGAACTCCTGTGTGCTTCTCGTGAGGGGAGAACACGACGCCTCGCTGCCTGCTCCAGAGGGGATGAGACCAGATGAAAGGAATGGGGGCCGTTCGGGGGCCCCGAGGGGGGTGCAGGGGGAGTTGGCCCTGGCCCCCCTGTTTCAGTTTGGGGTTCTGCAGTGGCGCAGAAAGAAGCTTGCGGTCTTCCTCGGGGAAGGGGAAGGCTGTGAGGAGGCGCAACGACTCTTGAAGAGTTCGGGGAAACCGAGGTCCGATTGGAATCTCCTGGTGGTCTCCCCTCTCTGTCACCCTCTTCGTGTCCTCGAAGCTCTCGACAAGCCCCAACAGCACAGACCCCCCTTCCTGGAGTCTCAAGTGCTCGGCATCCCGTCGGCTCAGATCGCGCAAACACCTTCGGGGGCCTCTGCTTCAGCAACAGCCGTCATCGCCCGGCGAGAGGACAATGATGACATGATCATCTCGAACTCTGCCCAAAACGTTGCGGGTCTGGATGAGTCGCAGGAACAAGTTGTCTCTCGGGTGCTGCAGACGGACACGGGGGTGATCGCTGCCATTGGTGGGTTGGTGGGTGGGCAACTCACAAAAGGAGCAGGGCGTGGGGTGGGAGAGATGAGGATTATGTGTATGTGTGACAAGATGAGAAAGAAGGGGAAGGAGACGAGTGAAGGCTTGATGATCATTTCCTTTTTTTGGATGTAAAACGACTTCGTTTCTCTTTTCCGCAGTGAAGGAAGCCATGTGAACACAGACAGTCAGATGAAGGTAGGCGGTCCCAGAGGTCAACAAATAGAAAGAAGGCAAGCTTGTCAACAAGTGATGGAAGGAAATGAGTAAAACTATCACAGAAAACCGACATCAATGAAGATGGGTGCATGTGCAGGCCCCCCTGGGACGGGAAAGACGACAACGATTGTGGAGCTTCTCGAACGACTTTACAAACGAAAGGAACGAGTACTCGTGTGCGCTCCGAGCAATCAAGCCACGCAGAACGTTCTCAAAAGGGCTCTTCGCAAAGTGAGAGAGTCTCAAAGAGAAAATTCCACATTTTCGCCCTCCCATCTCGGTCTCCTCGCGTCCGAACACAAGGCAGGGGTGACCTCGATGGATCACCCCTTGAGTCCTTTTCTTTTGGAGCATAGACTCCGGAGAGTTCTCGAAGTTAGGGACTTTTGGATCGACATCCTGGGACATCTGCACGCTGACTACGCCCCCTACCGCCTCATGAGGCTCCTGCACGCGCTCTTTGCCTGTGGGAGAGGTGCGGAGGCGCTGATGGAGGGGACACGGGACCAGGACCAAGAAACAGGGAACGCGAGGGCGCTGATGAACGAAAGAGTAGAGAACTTGAAGAGCTGCTGTGCAGAACTTGCAGGTCAGGCGCGTTTCTGCCTTCGTCTGTCTATCTGTCTGTCTAAGCGTTCTTCGTTTCGCGTGCATTGCATGTTTCTCCGTACATTTCGATTCGAACCTTATTTCGCAGTTGCCTTTCCCCCGTTCTGTTCTTAGGCTTTTTGTTTTTGCATTCCTGCGCTTTGTTTCTCTTTCCAGCAAACACGTGGTCCAAACCCGCATGACTTGACGTATACTGAAGTAAATGTCCCCTCACCGTGTTTCGATTGATTGAACGCAGGCCAATCCTGTGAAGCCGTTGTCAGTGTGCTCACCGAGAGGCTCGATTACCTTGTGACCAGCACCCACGACACGGCAGAGGCGCTGAGAGACTCTGTCCCCCCCTCCCTTCGTGACCACACAGAGACCGTGGAGGCGATTGCAGAGACCTTTCAGATGTCTCGTGACCTTTCGGCTCTGGAATCTAGAGTCTCTCTACTGGATTCCCAACTGCGTGAGTTGAAAAGAGAGGTCGTTGCCAGTCATGGGGACACACTTTGGGTGGTCGTTTCTGCAGCACTTCTTCTTTGCCGTGCTTTCGTCCAGGCCCACAAAAGCATCTCTGAGAACGGTCAGATCTCAACAGATGAGTCCGCCCAATTGGAGAGAGCCCTTGCGAGGTATCGTGCAGAGAGGACAATAGAATCCGAGGAGCATCTCCTCTCTCTTGTGAAGACTCTGGAGAGGACAGTCAGACAGGTCCGCTCCTCCGTTGAGGCCCTCACTGAGAAGGAACGCGAGATCCGGTGCGCCCTCCTTGCCCATGTTCCCCTTCTGTTCTGCACAATTTGTGTCTCTGGTCGTCCTAGCGTCAAAGCCCTCCGTTTTCCCACGGTGGTCGTCGACGAAGCAGGCCAGTCGCCAGAAGTGGAGCTTGCCCCCACTCTAACATCCGCCGTCCGGCGTTTGCTCCTCACAGGAGACCCCCGGCAGCTTCCCGCATCCATCAGCTCGAATGCCTGCAAAGCGTGTGGGTACGAGCGGAGTCTTTTTGAACGATTGGAAGCCGAACGGCGGTGTCTCCCTCTGAGTGGTGGTGAGGTGATGCACAGGGGAGTCAGAGTGGGTGCAGCGGAGAAGGCAGAGGGTGCACCGCTGATGCTGGAGGTGAACTATCGGATGCATCCGGTTATTGCTGAATGGCCGAATGAGAGGTTCTACGGGGGCCGAATTCGAAACTCTGAGAAAGTCTGTGCATTCGCAGACCCAATGAGTTCGGCAGAAAACGCTTGGTGGCTTCACCTGTACGCAATTTTGAGACTGTGAGTCGGCTCTGCTGTTCTTATCGAGGCTTTTTTTCTTCTCTCCCTCAATCCCCCCCCTCTCCCACTCTCGCTTCTCTGTCGCTCTCTCGCTCAGTCCGTCTATCCCTCCACCTCTTGTTTTCTCACTCTCTCTCTCTCTCTCTCTCTCTCTCTCTCTTTGTGTGTGTGTGTGTGTGTGTTCGTGTGCGCGTTTCAACTCTGTGATCTGAATCACATATGCTAGCCGTTTTCCTTCAGTTTATGGACAGCTGAGTGGTGGTTTCGATGGGTGCAAGCAGGCTTGGGCCCGTTCAGTTCTTCGACAGCAGTCGTCTATCGTGGGTAGAGCAGCGAGACCCCGGGAACCCCTCTTGGTACAACTTGGGGGAGGCCTCCTTCTGTCTGGAGGTGGTCAGAGAGCTGCTCAGGTCTTTGCAGAAGACAGACAAGGATGCAAAAGCCCAGCAGGGAAGGAGGGAGGGCCCGGTGAGGGTCGGGGTCATCACTCCCTACTCGGCTCAGAGGGAACTGTTGAAGCACATTCTCCGGGAAGCAGGATTTCCCCCAGAGGGCGAGGATGGTCACCTAGGCACGGAGGGTGAAGAGAGCGAAAAGAGGTCCCGTCGTCTTGAGATCTTCGTGGGGAGTGTGGACTGTTTCCAGGTTGGTCTAGACGCCGGAATATTTATTTTTGCACCAAGTTGTGATCGTGTACCTGTCAGATGGTCCTCTCGGATTCCTGGGGATTCTGTAAGTAATAGCGTGGGCTTAATCTGTGGCTCCACTGTGCACCCGTCTATATATATTTTCTTATGACCGTCTCTATCCTTTTTGTTAGTCGTTCTCGGTCCCCCGTTTGCGGCTCTTTTGGCAGTACGTTTGTGTACGTGGAGGCACCCCTGCCTTCAAGAAATCGAGCCATCCGTTGCTGTCGCACAACCATGACGCGTCGCGGTCGGATCTCTTGTACCACACGGATCGGTTTCCTCTTACCATAAAATGATTAGAGAGAATGGCCATCAACTCGACACACACCGTTCGATATGCCTGCAGGGTTCAGAGATGGAGATCATAATCTTCTCAGCAGTGAGAAGCAATCTCAGGGGAGACCTGGGATTCCTCAAAGACCAAAGGAGGCTGAACGTGGCGGTGACGCGAGCCTAGCGGATACTTGTGGTGATTGGCAACCAGCTCTGTCTGAAGGCGAACCACTTCTGGCAGTCTCTCTTTTATGACTTTACAATTGATAAGATTTCAGTTATAGGATCTCACTTAATAATAAATTTCAAAATTTTATCTTTAAAACTTGAAACTATATAGTTTTAGAACTTATCACTTAACTAGTTTTCTAGCTAGTTTAGTAGTTTTAAAACACTTAAAATATATATATTTAAAAACTGTTCAAGTAGACTTTTATAATTTTATCTCACAACTCAATTGAGCTTATATAGTCTAAAATCAGACTTTAAACCGTATTTTAGTTTAAAACTTTACAGATCATACCTAGGATCGAGCGCGGAAGTTGCGGCGGAACGGAAGACAGCACCTGCATGCATATGGCGGCACCTACTACAAGGCGGCTGTGACCCCGGGCTGTCAAAGCCCCCCAAACAAGTGTCAAGTGTAATTCTGGATTCAATCAACTGAAGAGCCGACGCGTCAGCCAATCCGACACGCGAGGGAGTTAGGTACCGATACAGTTCTAACATACAACCAAACTTTGCAGAAAACTCAAATTCAAAGTAATTCAAAGCTATCGACAAACAAGAAGCCAGACGAGATACGCTTTTCTGTTTGAATTCTGCAACAGATTTCTGAGAGAGATGAAAGAAAATGACGGGGAAGCGGAGCAAATGGAGGAAGCCGCTCTCGCTATTTGCACCATGCAGCGTCTTTCGACCACTGCCGCCTCCTCCTCTGACCTCCTCTCTGCCTCTTCCTGATGCTCTGAGTTTTCCAGCAGTGCCTTCCACCACTCCAATTTATCCGTAGAATCGCCACACTGCAGATCCCTGGGGTCAGGGAGGAAGTCTTCGGGGAAAGCCATGAGAGACTGCAAGCTTTCCAGAACCTTGTGGGTTGTATTGGCAGGCGACCATTGATCGGAAAGAATGTCAACTATAGGCTGTCCCTCATTGTCAAGGAAGGGATGCAAGTGAAAAAACACCTCAGGGTGATTGGGGAAGGAGAGTTTTACTTTGGGGGGAACAAACGGGTATTGACTTGTGCATCTGATCTCCACGTATCCCCGTCTGTCATCCCACCGACTGGCAGCGATGTCACACAGAAATCCTCGTGAGAGCCTCCTCACCGGTAATCGTCGAGGAATGAGGAACGTGCCTTTCACGATGTTGACATGCTCAGGATTCTCTTGACGTGGCGAAGTGACCATGTCAAAAAGAACTCCGGTGGCATCGAAAGAAGGAGAGGCTTCCGACTTGTGAGCAAGCGCAGCCGAGTGGGCGTCTCTCAATGCGTCCATCTCTTTGCAAAATCTCTTATCGGTTGGCGCCAAGTGCGCCCTGCCCAATCCCTTGCCAGGGACTGAGGGTGAAGCCCATGATGTGGACAGTTTCGCGGCCATGGGCCCTCAGGCTGAACTGCAGAAGTTCTTTCTTGAAGTTTTCCACTTTCTTTATTCTTGTCTTAAATTTGCAAGAAGAACACGTGAATACTGTCACAGTCCTGGAATGCAGACGGCTCTATCAAGACTCTGCGTGCGTGCGTGCGTGCTGATGATAGTGGTGGACGTCTGAGGAGCTAGAGGGGGTCGACCCGACGTTGCTGTGTGTCCTTCGACGGTCGCGGAAGGAAAGTTTTCAATGATCGAGGACATTCGAGGCCGACGAGGCGGCGTCTCCATGCATGCAGGAATTTTCAGGCCGGGTCAGACTGTTCCGTCTCCTGCATGACTTGAACATGCATGCATGCATGCAGTCGTGATCGACCGCGCGCGCACGAGCGAAACTTCATGCATGGTGTTTTTTTTTTCTTTTTGATACATGCACCCATGCACGAATTGAGCTAGGAGGGAATGGATCGAATTGACGTATATATATATACGTACAGCCTGTCAGAAGGGTTGATTGATCCATCGGCTCAGTGGACAGCTCTTTCGTCGGAAGCACACTTCATGCTTGTGTGCTTGTGGCGATCTACAGAGGTCTTTCCCCACTTCGATCGTTGTTCACCGCGGGCGAGGGAGGAGAAAAATGTACTCAGAAATGAACGCCACGGCTATGAACGCCACCGAGAGAGAGACCACCGAGCAGCTCCTTCGAGGCGGAGGAACAGCGTTCTTCAAAGACTATGAAGAAGAAAGGAAACGGAAGCAGGAAAACACTTTTGGTAACAGATTGGTCCATTTTGGAAATGGAGGACTGATCTTCGCGGACTACGGTGAGCGAAGATGCATACATACAGGAATACATGCATGGCAGTTCATCGACCCTTTCTCTCTCCCTTAGCCACGATGATTGAATTCCGGAAATGCTTTCTTGTCCTTACAAGCATCCATTCCTACTTTTGTGCTCCCGCGCCCAGGAACTTCACCACCCCGCCCCTTCATCTCTTTCCGTCTCTCTCCCTCTCTCCCACTCTCCCTCTCTCTACCTCTCTCTCTCTCTTTGTATTCCGCTCTCACCCCCTCTCATTGCCTGTCACTGTCCGCCCCCGCGCCCCTGTGTGAGGAAAAGAATCGTCATCAGTAGATGAGTGAATCAAAGCATCAATCGAAGTGCCCCCCCCTTTCGCTTCCTGTCCTCTTTTGTTCACCTCTCCCCGCAGCCCTCTGTGTTCTTGTGCTCATTCTCGTGGGTCTCTCATACTCAAGGTTGGTCATTCAAAAGGAGAAGACTGGTCCAACATGCAAGCGCCACTCGCCCACAAGCGCGCGCGCGCACACACACAAACGCAGAGAGACA
>JAHBMJ010004089.1:996-12538 GCA_018398765.1 Chromera velia | reverse complement strand
GGGGGGGGGGGGGGGAGAGGGACAGGGACAGGGACAGGGAGGGAGGGAGGCAAGATGTGCGAAAGTGAGCCGATGAAAAGTGGAGATTCACGTGTTATTTCGTCTCTTGCCTTTCCCTTCCTGTCTCTTTCTGTACTTCTTCACTCCTGCAATCTGTCTCAGCAGGTGCCTTCCTGACTTTTCTGATATGTCAGTGTCTGTGTCTGTTGGCCTCTCTCCGCCTGCATGTGTCTGTTAATTGTGATCTGTTTGCAGACATCCCGCAGTGAAGGAATCTCGGAGGCTCGACATGTGGCTGTTTGCGGCTTTCCTCGTCGGGTTCTGCATGGCCATGATAGCTGCCAAGTCCTGTGAGGGCCTCACGTTCCTCTGGGTCGGGATGACGGGGTTTGACGTCGGGGCCCTCTTCAACCTCAACACCCCACACCACTGGAGCTCCCAGACATGGACGTTCGTCAGTNCCCCCCCCCCGAAAGAAAGTGAAAGCTCTCAGGCAGGCTTGCCAGTCGGTTTGAGAAAAGGACACAGAGGAGGAGATAAAATTGTCCTTACCACATCTGCCCTTCAACTCCTGCGCCTCTGTGCATCCGTCCGTGTCTGTTTGTAGTGCCTCCCACTCGAATTGATGCCTCCGAATGGTCATTCTGTTGCCTGCAGGATAGTGATGGGTCTCCGTGGTGCCGTTTGGGTCTGGGCGTTTGTTTTGTCGATGGTCAATTTGGCCACTGCCAACGCCTCTCAGAACGCCATCTCGTTCTTTGTAGGTCTGCTCTCGATTATGGCAGGATTCATGTGGAGTCTCTTCAGCAGAAAGAGGGGCACACTGGAGCTGCCAGGGAGGGGACCGACAGACCCCGACAGGAGACGGTGGAACGACGGGTGGGGGGGGAAGACGAAGACGAAGAAAAACAAAAAAGGAAGGGAGGGCCCTCCAGGGAACAGCGGTGGCTACCCGATGCAAGACGACTTCCCTGAAGCCCACTACAGACAAATGGCCCCTCCTGGAGCGTATGAGCCTGAGGGTTATGGTAGGGGAGGGGGGGGGCCTGCCGCCTCAGGGTGGGGATTCAACGAGCCGAAACCTGCGCCCAGGTACAGTCAGTACTACCCTGCTGCAGCACACCCTGGAGCCGAGTCAGGGGGGGGATGGGGAGGATGGGGGGGGGGAGACGGACCGGGCCCGGCAAAGGGCAAGAAGAAGAAAGGCAGAAACTGAACTGAGAGTTGGAGACCGTGGAGTGAGAAGAAATTATGGGCAGAGGGGGAAAGAATGTCCTGAATAACGAGCAAGGGGGCGAACAGGCAGAAACAGGTTTGCGGGACAGGTGAAATACTTGTGAGTAAAGAAGCGAGGGACTCTGAGTCGTAGAAGCCGCTCTTAGGAGTTAGGTGAACAAATGAAGATACAAACAAAGCCATAGGGTAGCTTTTATTGTTTCATGCGAAGGCTTTGGTCAGTTTGTTTACTAACTTTGATTGCAAAACCTATTGCACTTACATATCATACCGTGTGTATTCATACAACTTTTGTCCACTACCCATCACTACTCGATCGATCCTTTCAAAATGATAGTCTGCGTATTTTAAAGGCCATTTAAAAACAATGATCTTTTCTTTTTATTTATTTAGATCAATATATTTTAGGTTGATTAAAAATGTGTAGAATTTAAGTACTAGTTTAAGGTTATAATGTTATTTTGTAAAAGTCACTGTAAAACAATAAAATAAGTTTATAATAAGTTTATAATACTTTACATATAAGATTGCATAATATTTTAAGTAAAAACTGATTACTAACAAACGATAAACTGTATGTTTTTTAGTCTTTATATAACGTTTCATGCAATTAAATCTAGCATTAAATTAAATAATAGTTTGCTACCAAAGCAAACTTGATAAGTGTTCAAGTTATATCTAGAGTTATATGCAGACTTGCAGTTTTTGAAGCTTCATGCACAATTATTATCATAATAAAAATATGTTAAAAGTTAATTTCTATCAATGAGAATGCTAGGCTAGATACTCAGCAGCATGTACAACTAGGGAGTTCAACTTTGTCAATGCAAAAAGAAACTTTCTAAAAGTGCATGCTTTTAAAATAATAAATAAATAATGATAGCTGATATAGAAATATCCAGAAGAATGGTATGATAACTAGAAGTGTGACACAATATAATATTAAATGCTTAGAGAAAAGAAAGTGCATATATCGTTGGCTTTAAGTTCTTGATGGTCGAGTATCACATGAATTTGATTGCATGTATTTTCAGTCGACCCGAGCGAGTTTTGAAGTTTGCGATGGAGCTACCAGATTTTATATACTTAATTGCGGGCCGTCATGCGAGGAAATGGGTGACTGGGGGTGTGTGCAGCCGTCTTCCGCACTGCAGGTGAGAAAGGAGCCCTCTGCACTTATAAAATTGAACCACTCCTCTTGTTGACAGCCCCATTGTTTTTGAAAAGGCAGTCGTCATTTGCCCAAAACTTGCGCGAACCATTCCAAAGTCAAGTTTGCCTCCCTGAAAATTTTTACCTCGATTCATCGATTGGATTGCATTTCAATTTCGCTGTAGAGACTGCAAGATCGGGCCTTCATGCTGTGCTGCTGCTCTGAGGAGTTCCTCGTCCTCTTCCTCCCTTCTCTTCCTTGAAGGCTCAATCCTCCTCGGAGCCGCAAGGAACTCGACCTCGTAGTCTGAGTTCTGGTCAGAGAAGTCATCCAGACGGTCCATTGTTTCCGTCTGTCGTTGGATCTCTGTCCTTCCTCTCTCCCCCTGCGGTAGAGACGTGAAAGGCTTCTGACCTCCTAGGGGGAAATAGGGAGAGGTCGGGACACTTAGGGTCCATGCACCTTCCTGAGGGGGGGGCTTTGGAAGGAGAGGACTGGGGCTGGAGCCCTGTGTGAGTGTGTCTGCAGGCTGTGCACAGGAAGACCGGAGGTCAGACAGGGGACTCCCGACTCTCTGCCGGCTGGGGGCGTCAACCGGCTGGGGCCTCACAGGGGTGGTGCTCCAGTGGTCGGGCCCTCCGAATGGGCCGGGGCCGGGGGGCGTCCTCTGCACGTGTGTGGGAGGGGTGGTGTAGCGTTTGTTGTCATCTTCCGAAACCGTTGCGTCTCTTCTTTCCCTCTCACTGTCTGTCTGGGGCCTTGCACTCGAAAGGCAAAAAGAAGCGGGGGCAACTCGGCCGGTGGACAGGAGAGAGTCGGAGCCTTGGGGGGGGAACTCGAGGGAGGGGAGGGGGGGAATTCCGTGATGGTTTTGCAGGTGGGGGGGGAGGGGCTGTCCGCCTCTTTGCGGATGGGGCGCAAGGGCTGACTTGTTTGCAGATGAACTTGAGGGGGGGGATACGGAAGCAGAGGGCGTGGCTGCAGAGGACTTCGGGGGTCTTGGCATTGCGTTTTCTTCCTTTTCTTCCTTTCTCTCTTTGTTGGTGTTCTGACTGGAAGACTGTTGAGACACTGGTCTCACCTCCGGTCTGGGGTCTTTAGGAAGATGTTTTGTGTCCTCTGATCTGTCGGGGGGGAGGTCTCTGACAATGCGACCGAAGTGTTCGATTTTGGTGGGGAAGCCGGTCGTCTGATAAATATCCGTATTCTTTGCCCACTCGTCTATAGCGTTGACCCTTTTCTCGAACGAATGGATGAGACGGGCAAAGAAACCAGTGGGGGCTTCGTCTTCCGGGTCATCGGGGAGCTGTTCAAATTTGCTTTTTGCAGTCTCGACTTGAGCAGTCTCCTCCTTCGCGTCTTCTCTCACCCCTCCGTCGGAAGCGTTGGGAGCAGCGGGGCTGTCACCCCCGTTTTTTCTGCCAATGCGCCATCGACTCCAAAAGTTGTTCTTCTTCTGTGCAGCAGCGTTCTTTTTCTTCTGCTTCTGTGCAGTTCTCTCGCTTGTCAGCCCATCGTTGACTCTGCCGGTATCAATGGCGTCCAGCCTTTCTCGGAAGGTTAGAGACTCGTTGATACCCGGACCGGGGGGAGGGGGGCGATCGGACTTGGGAGGAGCCGAGGGAGGTCGCGGCTCGGCATCCTCTGCGGTCTTTGCATTGCCCCCACCGATTCCTCCATTGTTTTTGTTTCTCTGTGCAAGGGTCTCGGCAGGCAACCCACCACCTTTCGGGAGCAGGCCACCCCGGTTGATTGGAGGAGGAGAGTGTTGAAGGGAGAGAGACTTGTTGACAGATGCAGCAGAAGCGGCCTGAGGGAAGTGCTTTTGCTTGTCTCCGTTAATTGGGGACACCAGTCCTTTTGTTGACTTGTTTGAAAAGGACTTGGAATCTTCCTCAGAGTCATTTTCCTCATCTGAGTGACTCTCGTGAGGGCTTTTCCAAGACGGGAGGGGGGGGGCGGAGGGGTTCTCAGGATGGGGAGCCGGTTCGTTCGAGTGAGGACTGTCTCTGAGGTGCATGGCTGCGTGGTGTTTGCCGTGATGAAGCGCAAGGAGCGATACCGGAAGAGGGCGGCTCTCTGTCTGCTCCTCTTGGGATGCATGGGACGCTCTGTTGGACCTTTTGTGGGCAGGCAAGGGGGGAGACGGCCGGTCTCCTTTCTCACCAGCATCCACACGCTGGGACTCACTCGCGTTCTGGTTCCCTCTATCCATTCGTCTGCTGCGCTGTTGCATGTCGGGGCTTTGGGGGATTGATTGATTTTCCTTTGTGCTGAAGGTTTGACTTTCCTGACCGTCCCCTCCGTTGTTCAGACTTCGCATCTCTAGGGAGGAATTAGTTGTTGTTGCAGCAGGAGGGATCGTGCCCTCCTCGCAGGAGGAGGGGGAGAGGGGGGCGGGAAGAGAGGGGGGTCTTCGGGTGTTTGTGCTTCTAGGGAGAGAGGCAGTCGGGTCTCCAAAGGAACTGGCGGTGGGTGAGACGGGTCGAATGGGAGTGGGGGTCTCCTCTTTGTCTCTTCGGGCATCAGAAAAGGGGGGTTGTTGCTGTTGTGAGAGGGGTCCTAAGAGGGACGACTGCAGTTCTTGTCCTCCTCCTCTTCCCCCAGGTCTCTTCTGGGTGGGAGAAGGAGACGGGGAGGAAGATGAGGAAGCTGAGGCACTGGCACTGCTCTCAGGTTGTTCCTCCACGACCACATGGTCAAGGATGCCATCCATGAGAAGATGCTGGTCAATCGATAGGGGGCCTGTCGGAAGGGGGGATCTGGAGGGGGCACTGCCGAGGGGTGTAGTCCTGTCGGCTTCTCTTTCCCTCTCCTCCTCCTCCTCTCGTACGTCTTCCTGCTGACTTCCCTCTCTCTCCTCGAGGTTGGCCACCAGGTCAGGTCTGAAGTAGACGTTCCTCTCCTTCTCCTCTGCAATCGAGCCCGAGGAGCGGCGCCTGTGAGGAGAGGAGACCTGCACAGACAGACAGACAGACGAGTATACAAGGGGAGGGAGGGGAGGGGAGGAAGAGAGCTGAGACGGAACTAGAAACTCAACAATCAGATCATCATGAGGGAGGACACTTTGACCTGTGTGACGGCAGTTGTGTGATTTCGTTCTGCTGTTTCTCTTCAATGACGAACAGAGAGGGCAAAATTATCACGTATCGCGTCAAACGGGCACGTGAGAACAACGGGCATTCAGGTAAAAGCTCTCAGCAGAGAAGTGAGAACCAAAAACAGAAAATCGTTGGCAGAAGCAGGAACAGAAGGACAAAAAATGAAGCTGTCGTCTGACCTTTTCGTGCTGCGATCTCTTGGGGCTGTACAAAATCGGCAGGGGTGCTTTGCGCTGGATTTGCCTGGTCGGTCGTGTATGGCTGTCCCCCGAGTTTTGCAACACGCTCGCAGAGGGCGAGTGCGTGCTTGCGTGTCTCGTGGTCGTATTTGGAGACTTAGACGACTCCTTTTCCGCAATCTTCTCGGCAGAGACAGAGGGGGTCTCTGAGAGGACGCGGGCAGATCGGTCGTTTTCGTTCTCTTCCTCTCTTTTGAGTTGAGTGCAGCGCTGCAACAGAGTCAGGGAGACAGACAGACAGATAGATAAGAGGTGGACGTATAAACAAACTGATGAGCATCCCAAATCATGTGCCTGCCAAACCCATGGGTATTGCCTGGAAAACTGCAATGGGAGAGCGACGGGACAAACAAAAGCATGGGGCATCTGAGAGAAGCCGAAAGGTGACTGCCCACTGAGTCCACCCAACCTCGTGCTCGAGTTGATGCTTTGAAAGGTTCGCTTGATGGTCAATTCATACACATGCAGACATTTTGAGAAACTCTCTCAGCTCCCCGATCTCTGTCAGATTTGTTTTTGCTGACCTGTTCGTCTTGAGATGACTCGCGGTTCAGTATTGCTGCCGTCTCTGTCTTTGTCGTCCCCTCTTGCAACCGTCGAGAGGAAGAGGAAGAGGCGACAGAGGTTTTCCCGGGGACCGGAAGCAGGGAGGGGGAGGAGGGTCTGCGTCCAGAGGGGTACTGGGGGGGGGAGTTACCCCTGCTGGCATTCCCTTTACCGTTTTGATCAACCCTGTGCGGATTCCCTCTAGTGTCCTTGTCGACCTCTGCGGGGGCTCCACTGAGAGAATCTGAACGAGGGCCAGGTAGGGGGGGGGTGGCAGTGGATGGGTCTTTGTTGGTGTTTCCTTTTTCTGTCAGGTCATCTGTAGACTCTTTTGAGTCCTTGGCTTCGGCTGAAACTTCAAGAGACCTTTGCTGATTGGGAGCACTCGCTTCGATTTCCTCCAACGGGGGTGTCAGGGTGACCTTGATTGGGTCTGCAGGAGGGAGGAGGGCTGGGGCCGAGCTGCGTCTTTCTGCATCCCACTCTTTCTTTTTATGTTTCTCTGCCAGTTTCTCGCGTTCGTAAATCATCTGCTGTCTCAAAATGCGTACTTGGTCCTTGAGCTCCGCCCTTGTTTTCCTTTTATCCTCCTTTTCCTTTTCCTTTCTCTCCTTCATCTTTCTTTCCTCTTCGGAGTCGGAGAAGAATTGCTGCACCTACAGACACAGGCAGAGAAGGGAACAAACAACCATACGATTTGAGAAAGATCCACTGTTTCTTTTCCTGCGCATGTGCGGAAGGACAAGATATGAGAGGTCTGGAAAAGATAAAAAAAAGTGTCATTGACGCAACTGAAGTGATGAAAGTCCAGGCAGCGAAAAAGTGTCGCTTCAAGTTTCAACTTCAGAGAGCCTGAGGGGAGATGTAGATGCAGATCAACTGAAAGAAACTGTTTCACTCTCCCTTCTAAAACACATCTGAACCAACATCTGATTTGTGACTTTGAAGGAAGGAAGGAGAGAAAGAAAGAGCAGAAGAACTGACTGACTGACTGACCTCATCATCTTCAGACCCCGACACGACGTCCGAGAATGCAGTTTCGGGAAGGCCATTTGAGTCATACACCACTGCATTGGCGTGATCGAGAGCCAGTTGGTTGGCTCTCATCTGATGGATGATGGGGTCATCTGTGTCACTACTCGTACACGAGCCAGGCGACCGTTTCCGTGCCCTCATTTTCTTTCCGTTCAGCTCGGGATTGGGTGACCGCAGCCTTGGAGAAGAACTGGAGAACGAACTGTCCGAGGACCTCCCTGAGAAGCTGTCTGATGGCGACCCTCGAGGAGAGAGGTCTGAGGAGCGGCGGCGTCTCTCAGATTTTCCCCTGCGGTCCGGTTGGAACTTCAAACTTTTCATGTCTGCCCCCTCACTTACAGGCATCATCTGTTTGGCACAGCTGAGTTCGAAAGGCGTGGGTTCCCTCTCTCTCTGTGCCTCTTTTTCTTCCTCCTCAATTTGCTTTTGCCTCCTCATCCTCTGTTCCCTTCCCTCCAAGTACTCTTCCTTCATCTGCTGGAATGCGGACTTGCCCTGAATGTCGGCAGACCGCAGCCCAGGCAAACCCAACGAACCGATACCCAGACCCAACCCGAGGCCCACAGAGGGGACAACGGGGGGGGCAGATTGTCTCCTACTGGGTGAGTGCCTCGTCCTGCACACATGCACTCAGAGGGGGGGGGGAGGGAGGGAAAGAGGGAGGCACACACGAAATTCGTGAGAGAAGTAGGGATCTTGGAAGGTTTTAGGGAGGCGGGGCATGGTACGACATGCAGACTGCAGTGGAATGCAATAACGTAGAAATGAATGGAAAAGGTCAGCGAGGAAGAAAGCAAAAGAGAGAAAAAGAAAGAAAGAAAGAAAGAAAGGAAGGAAGGAAGGAAGAAAGGAAGGAAGGAAGGAAGGAAGGAAGGAAGAAAGAAAGAAAGAAAGGAAGAAAGGAAGAAAGAAAGAAAGAAAGAAAGAAAGAAAGAAAGAAAAAAAGAAAGAAAGCGAAGGAAAGATAGGTCAGCATTGACAGAAGAAAGAAACATTCCAAGTCAATAAAAGACAACCACATCTGCCATTATCTTTCTCTCTCCGCATAGATATACGCAGTCGCAGAGAAAGAGAGAGAGAGAGAGAGAGAATGATACACAGATGCACTCATTGAAGCACTCACTCACCCAAGATTCCCCATGTGTGTCACAGGGAGGGTGGATGCTCTCCGCCCCCCTCGCGTCTCGTGCTGGGGCAAGAAGGCCCCCTGTCTCTCCTTCAACCCTTGTCGGCCTTGTACCTCCCCCCCAAAAGTGCCCGTCCCCGAGTCGTTCAATGCCAAGGCAGACCCGGAACTTGACATCATTGCACGCGCATGCCGTGCGCCCCCCAGGTCATCGAAGTGCCCCCCCGCAGGTCCCTGCAGAGGACCCTCACTAAAGTCCAAATTGAAGGGGTCAACCTCGAGACCCGTCGAGGTGTCTGAGGGACGTCGGACAGACGAGTCCCGTTTCAACAAACGGCCGTCTTTCGTCTTTCCTAAATTCTTTACCCACTCGATATCTATGCGAGGGGGGTTCGAGGGGTCTGCGCCTGCAGATGCAGGACGACAATAACCACACACCCCCTTGTGTCTGTTCCCCTCCCTGTATGTACACTCCCCCCCCCCGGTGCGGTTCGAGGACCCATTCGCTTCATTGATGCGACGAAGGGCGGCCTCTCTATTTGAATTTCGCATTCTCTCATTGCGCTTCCAAAGTGCAGATACGCTCTGCGGCTCATCCGACGGGTAGTGAAATGGACCTTCCGACCGTGCGACATACGGGGGAGGCCAAAAGGAGCTGCAGTGGCGCAGTGTTGCAGTGATGCGAACTCCCAGCCCTGCTAGCATCGTTCCCAAGGCTGTATGGGTCTTGCCCAACTTTGAGGCAGCGTTATCAATTCGGCTACGTGTGGCTTCTTGTGCCCAAACGGCTTGTCGAAGATGTTCTGCCACGCCTTCGGGATCCTCCTTCATCTCCCTTTCGGTGAAACTGGGAAGGATGAGGGGAACTACAAACTTTCCGTTAGAGTCGAATAAGGTCTGGTTTTTGCTGGCGTGGACTGCCAAAAGTTCGTGGACCGTACTTGCAAGGTTCTCGAGATGCGCGAAGATTTGGGGGTCCCAATTGGTGGGGTGCAGTCTGTCTGTCTCGGCAGTCGGCGACTCAGCAGCGTGGCCCTCTGCTGAAGCAAACATACAGAGCAGAGAAGACACGTTCTGGCTGACTGCAACCATGAGACAATAGGTTCTGTAGAGGTCTGCGTGTAAAATGTCTTGTTGTACTTGACGTCTTTCAAGTTCTTGTATGTACTCCTCCTCTTTGGCCTTCCAGGCGTCGCGTTCTGTGTTGGGGGAACACCAGGTCGCAGTACGCTTCTTGAAACTGCTGCAGCACGCTGAGACTTTGTCTGTGAGGCATTTGAGGTTGAAGGCGGGGGATTTTGCGCCCCGTTCTTCCCCCTTTTTCTGAGTCTCCTTGAGTGCGTGTGCTTCAGGTCCGGGCCCCTGTTCTGAAGCATGGTGCGGCCTCTTTGGACGTTCCGACTGTGTGTTGGAATGATGGAGAAGATCCGTTTGGTCTTGGGAGTAGAACTCCGAATGCGTGTAGTTGGAATACATAGGGAAAGCGAGAAGAACAGAAGGCAAACTGGAGTCAGGACGACAAAGGTTAGACTTACGGCCTTTGCCCGCTCCAGGTGTCCCAAATTTGCCCGCTCCAGGTGTCTTTGGGACACCTGCGTTTCCTCTTTCCACAAAGAACCTCTGAAGAGGAGCTTCAGATTGTAGTCGCTTTCAGGGAAGAAGAACAAGAATACTGTGCGAGTGCAACTCTTTCAGTGAAGACAGCTGTGGAAGACAGCTAGGACGCCTCAATCAAATCGACTCTGACAGTGGCACAACATCTATTCTATATTTTGCATGAGCTCGCGATCAATTAATTAATGCATGTGCATGCATGCATAACTTGAATTAATTTACATTTTTTTTTCCTTCAGAGGGCAGCTCGGCTGAGTCGAAGAGGGCCCTATATATGCAGAGAATACATAAAAAATCCTTATATAAGTACCTCGATCGCCGATCGATCTCGCGCGCGCGACCTTATAGTACGTACGTCTCACGGCTTCGATCCAAGGCACTAGTTATTCAACCGAGTGTGTCTCGTTTCTCTCTGTATGTTGGATTATTGAATTATTTTTTTAGTTTTTGCTATATGATTTGGAAATTAGCTCGCGTGCCGGGGCTCATTTATATGCCGAAATATCTCGCAGGGGGCTTGTAGCCGCGGGGTTGCCGGGGTCCCTGAGGGACCCTGTCCTGGTCACCAGACATACTGATCATGACTGCGTGCATGATGTGTTGTTTGAGCATGTGCATGAAGCTTAGATTAAGCGGCAAACGCACCTGGACGACAAGCAGAAGCTGCAGAAGCAGAGATTCCCGTGCACACAGGACCACAGACGATAGACTAACTGAACATGCCATGTCCCGACAGTGCGATTGTGCAAGCTTCTTCTCTCGCATCAACACTGCCTGTCGCCTTCCAACGGCTGTGAAGAGACATCGATGAACGGTTGCTCAAAAACATTCGTAGATCCAAGAGCTGAGACCAACCACACTGTGGTCTGCAATTTGAGGGGTCCGAAGTAGAAGTGAACGGACAGAGGGGTGTGGAGGCTGTTGCTCCTTTTTCTTTCTCGCCTTGCGGCAAGAAGAGAAAAACGAAGTCGTCGATCAGTGGCCACAATTCAACTGATTTCCCTTCTCGGACAGTACTGACTGTCCTTCCGTTTGTTCCACTTTCTTTCCGTATTCACACCCAGTTGATTTAGTGAGTGAGGGAGGCAGCAGCATTACAGGACAATGAAGCCTCCTCTGGCTTTGACTTCGGTTGACTTGACAGAGTGCGAGCTTCAGTTGATCCACAGTTGCGGCTTCTCTCAAGACCAGTCGCGGATCCTTGTGTGTGCCTTGAGCAAATGTCCCGCAGTTATCGACGTTCTCAGGTGGGAAGAGAAGGAGGAGGGCAAGAAGAAGATCCTGAAGGTCATCCTCGAGCTGATCACCTCCAAACTTTCCGTGACAGACCGTCAGTACTCTGTGACAAGAGAAGCTCTCTAGTGTTGTGTGCGGGGATGAAATCAGGTTTCCTTCTGCGCATGCACCCACTTTTCTGTTTCCTCTTGCCCATTTCGACGATTTCCCTGCGCATGTCCTTCTCTCGCTCTGTGTGGGGGGGGAAGGGGGGGGG
>JAHBMJ010004082.1:59030-84057 GCA_018398765.1 Chromera velia | reverse complement strand
TTCAGGGCTGTATGATGTGTGGTGGCCTGCTCGGGGTGGTGGGATGGGAGGGGGAGGGGGTGCATCCCGCTCAAGAGGGGATACTGACCAACAGCCAAAGGGGAGGAAGCAGGAGGAGGCAGAGGAGGACAAAGGAGTTGAGGAAGAGGGGGGTCAAGATGATGAGCCTCTCTGGTCTTATGCCGTTGTGACGATGGAGTCGGAGGGAACGAGGGTGGAGCAGGTACACCACAGGTAGGTAGGTACGGGGGGGGGTGGGATCGATCGAGATTGAGCTAGCAAGTGAAGAGAGGGAGCGAGAGACAGAGAGAGAAACAGAGAGCCAGAAAGACAGACAGATAGACAGACAGGTCGATGGTTTGATTGACAGATATCTAGGCTGGAAAGTTGCTTAATCAATTGATAGGACGAAGCAGAGCGGGATCTCTGTGTTCATTCCGGCTCCTTCATTCATCTGCTCTACCTGCCGGCCTGTCCTCTTACTGAAGCATGCCTGCATGCGTGGCTGCAGAATGCCTCTCTTCCTCAGTCCCCGTACGGCCTCCATGTGGCTGGACCCTTCAGTTCCCTTCGAGAAGATCAAAGACGAAATGGCACAAGAGGCCAAACGCATAGGTAGGTAGGCTGGTAGGGGGGCTAGATGGATTTTGTCCATTTGTCGTGGTCTGTTTTCTCTGACTCACTTCCCGCTTTCTCCTACCTTTTGATGATTTAAGCCGAATTGCTTTCTCCCTTCATCCTATTATGATTTCTTCCTCCCGATCACTTTTTGCGCTATCCATTTTCGTGGTTTTCCTAATATTTTTGTTCTTCCGGTACCCTTTTTGTCCTCGTCCGTTCGCTGTTTCTCCTATCGACTCCTTTTCCCTTGCTTCTCTTCTGAGACTGCCTGCCACCTTCCTTGTCTCCACACCTCCTGAGCTCTCCTCCTCGTGGTACCTCACTCTTACTCTCACTCTTCATTTTTTCTTTCTCTTTGTTTCCTTTTGTCTCTTTGCTTTTCTGGGGGTATATCTACAGATCTGTCTCCTCTGCAGTCTTTTTTTTCCTTTACGCATTCGGGACTTTCTTTCGCCCTTTCTTTGTTTTTCCCTCTGGCTCTTCGAGAAGAAGTATCCTCCCCGTGCGCCGCTGGGAATGTGACCTTCCTTTCATGCTATCAATATTGAATCCACGCAAGCCAGACAGTCCGTCATGCAGGCATTCCGAAGTTTTGCGAGAGATTGCGTGAAGTCTTGGAGTTGAGAAGAAAAAGGAGCAATGCAGTGCCGCATTCCGAATTAGTCCATGTCAATGAAAGAAATGAAAAATTTATTGCAGGCTCAGCGGTCCTCGAGGTCATAGAGGTATCTGACGTGGTCTCTTCTGTTCGGAACAACAGAAGAGAGTGCGTCGAGACAAGAGAGGCCGTTCTCAAGAGGCAGAAGGCGAAAGGGATCGGCAGATTCTTCACCTCAACTCCAGCAAAAGGCCCAGCAGCAGACACTGCGCAGGACCGATCAAAGCAACAGGAGGACATGCAGCCTTCCCCCTCCTCGTCCTCCTCCTGCTCTGCCTCTGCTGCCGCTGCTTCTGTCTCCACCAAAAGAAAACAAGAGGAGGTCTCCCAAGACTCCCTCCACAGGAAGGACGCACCGGCACCCCTAGCATCTGAAGATTCCCCCGCAGAAGTCCACCCTTATCAAAAGCGCATTCGACTCGACGCCCCTCTCAAGGAAGGAGACGGAAATGCTGATGAGGAAAGCGGAAGAAGAACAGAAGGGGAACGAGAGGGAGGCCACCCTGAAGAAGACGAAGTCGTCCAAATAGAGGACGATGACGCTGCCCCTTCCCCAACGCGCCCTGGCAGTAGCAGTACTGCACACACACAGAGGGCTTCAACAAATTTCCCTCCTGACCAACAGACAAGCACCAGACCACTCGCCCCCTCTGTCGCCTCTCGCCAAACTTCAACAGACACACAGCCGAAACGGAACCCTACCGCCGCAGCGCAAGCAAAGCCCAAAGCGAAGGCGAAGTCGAAGGCCCCTCCCTCCTCAGCACAGGCAAAGACCATTCTGTCCTTTTTCAAGAAAACGTCATCCTAGCTGACGGACTGCAGTGGCAACAAGCACGTCGGGTAGAAAAACGGAAAAGATGAGAGCTGAATTCATGCATGTGAATGCAGAATGCAGTGTTGGTGCAGTGCCCCGCGCAAAAGTCCGAGCTAGACCACAAAAGGACTCCCAGTCCTCCTTTCCGCCGCCTTCTCTTTGCATGCTGCTTTCTGCAATCCGAAGAAGTTCCTACTTCTTCGTTGAACTAGTCGTTGAAGGCGTCACTTTTTCCTGGGCTTTTTCGTGTGAATTGAAAGGATTTCTTAAATCGGAAAAGGTCCTTCCCTTCATCCGCCGTCCATCCTTCCATCTATCCATCCATCCATCCATCCAGATAATCGACCAGATTCCAGATCGAATGACATGTCAATCTTTTACACCAGCACGTGTGTGTGCCACTGTGCGAATTAAGTTATGTCCTTAGCACCACGGGTTGCAGCTCCACTTTAGACTCAAATTACCTAGCAACTTGAAATTTCGAATCTAGTTTGGAGGCTGGCTACAAGGTGGGGCTATAGTGACGATATTTTAAGTTGCCAGCTACTAGTTTGCCAAGGTATTCGTATAGGTTCAGTTCTAGGTTCAGGATTATAAGATTACAGGATTACATTGTGTTCGGGGCCGAAGCCCTAGACCTGCGTGCCAGTTGTCTGACGTCCGCCTTGCATCATATATCCATAGGATAGGATAGGATAGGATTAATGTCTGGAGGATTGGCGTCCTGCCCCAATGCCGAGCGCTCGACGTGCGGCGTCCAGGAAAAGCGCATACACGCGTCGGACCTTCCTGGCCGGCCCGCACAGGCTAAAAAGACCTGTGCCGCAAACTGTTTACGTGATAATCAATCAATTACTATCAATCGCATGCGAAAGACTGCAATCAATCAACTCTCACTGACGATGCTGCGGCCCGCCGATCGACCCGGCGGAGCTCAAACAGGCTTCAAACGGAGGCATCTCAAAACAAACGGTCGATCGATTAGAGGCCAATCTCATTACTTCCCAGTCACTCAACCCTTTGGTTTCTCCCTCTTCCTTTGCTTGCTTCATTTGCTGCCATGTTGCTGAGTACTCTGCCTGTCTTTTGTTTCTTTCCTTTTCATTTGACCAAAGGATTTGGTGGGCTTGGTCCAGCTGGATGCTTGATATATCTTGCAGGCTGCATGCATTTCTCTTGCGGCATTCCTTTACGGCAGCTCGTTTTGTGACAACATCCTTCAAAAACTTGTCGACACTTCCATCTGTCTCACTTAAAAGAAAAGAAAAGAAGGCAAGCCTTTCTGTCTTCCTGTTTGTCCCCTCTCCCTATTTTGGATTTCCTGCTGCTCTTTCCCTCCTCCCTTCATTCCATGTGTCTGAAAGAGCCTGCAAGCAAACAGCCCTCTCAGCATCATGTAAGGGACACTCGGTCAGAACGTGCACTTCGTCTTCAACCACCTGGATGCCAAGAAGATCAGAGCAAACAATGCATTTTCTGTCGTGCAGCGGGGTCCCCCTCCCTCTATCAAGAGAGAATTTCCCCTTATTGACCTCAAGGCTCCTCTCTCCCACCCTGAATGCTGCTTTTCTTCTGTGGACTGACCAGGGTGCAACCTTTCTGTAGCACACAGGGGTCCGTCCGATGCTTTCTCTCTCAATTGAGAGACCGTTTTCTCTGTTTCTTTCATCTGTCTGTTTGCTGTGCAGCCACAAGTTTAAGCGGTTTCCGTTTGATATTACAGTGTGAATCGGATGTATCAGTGATCTTTCTTGCAGTTCTTTTCTCTCGTTTTCTTTTCTCTTTTGCATTGTGCTCTCTATTCTTTCCGCAAAGACTTCGTTCTTTCTTTTTGCCACCGATTCTCTCTGTAGTGCGCTACCCCATCTTACTATCTGGTCTCTCTGTTCAAATGCCGGCTGTCTTCCTGCTGCTTCTGGCTCTTTCCTGATACAAAAAGGGTTGCTTCGTCTGTGTGGAAAAAGAGTTTGAGCACATTTCTTCAGATGAGGAAAAAAGTGAAAAGGATGTTGTCTTCCCCCCTTCAAATCACTGTCCACCCCCTCCTGAATTGACTTGGCAAGCGCATGGCCTGTTGGTGTCTTTCTTACTTTCTTCAGAACTTTTTGTGCCCACAACAGCGTTCTCTGAGCTACAACTAAGTCAATGGGGAGCAAGCCTGCCTCCAAAAAGGTTGTGTGTATGCTTTCTTTCTCTCTCAACTGGAAAACCCATCGAATGAACCTCCTCTGCAATCGATCGAAGTCTGCCAAAGACTCCTGCGAATGTGAATGCACTTCACAGCTATACAGCCATACGGCACACACTGTCTGTTTGAACCAATGGAAGCAAGTGGCTGGGGGAATCTCTCCTACTGATGTGATCTTACTTTTCAGCACAAAAAAGAGTCTTTCTGCTTTTACTGTTCTTTCTCTCATCATTGCATCTACTGAGCAATCTTCTGTCAACAACAAACCAAGATATGGGTATTCCTTTGCCTGCTCTAACTCTTTCCCTCCCAAAACAAAACATTCCTTTCTTCCCCTTTCCCTTTCTGACCAGCAGAACTTGACGAACCTTAATTTGTCTGACAAAAGAAGTCTGAGGGGCTCTACGTATTCCTTAAGAGCTCTCAGCAATCTTTCCATCTCCCTTGCCTCCGCTGACTTCAGGTAGGTGTCGTCTGCGAAGAGGCCGACGGGGAAGTCTTCCTCCGACCCGTCTGCGTCTCTTTGGAGTTTTGGTCCCCTCCCTGTCAGCCTTGCTCTCTTCTTGATCTCTTCTGGCATGTCGTTAATATATGCAGAAAACAAAGAAGGACCGGCCGGCCCGCCTTGCTTTGACCCCTTGCTTTCTCTGAACCACCAGTCCGTTCCCCTCACCCTTGCCCTGATGTTCTGGAGAGATGCTGCCACCCACTTGATGGTCTTTTCTAACACTCCATGCTTTCTTAGTTGAACTTCCATCATTCGATGACTTGCTTCATTAAACGCGCTCGTAAAATCAATGAAAGAAACATACAGATACTCAAAACGTACAATCGATTGAAGCAAAAGAAAAATAGCATTCAGAGTCCCCACCCCCTTCCTATATGCAAACTGCACTTCATTCCTTTTCCCACTCCCCTCTTTCTCTACCACATCTCTGATCCCCAGTTCTCTCCACTTCACATCTGCAGAATCCAAGTGAATTGATCTGTGTCCTTTCTGCACATTTTGCGGTTTTCCTGGCTTTAGGACAGCAGCAATCACTAGATCATTCCACCCCTCTGGCCATTATGCAAAGCGAGCACACACATTCAGCAAGCAGTTGTAGCAGTCAACCACCGACTCTGACTTTGCCATCACCCCTAAGACGCCTGGGGGCATTCCGTCTTTCCCTGCTGCCTTCTTTGGATTTCTTGTTTTCTTCATCCAGTCTCTTACATGGTCTGTTCTTATCCTCCATTCTCTTGCCTCTGTGAGAGCCTCAAAAGTCTTGCATAAGTTGGTCACCCTCGCTTTTACTACCTTTCCTGACTTTCTGTCTGTAAAAGTGAGTTGCTCGTCCTGTTCTCTTATTTCCTCCTCGTTCTCCTTCCATTGTTCTGCCCATCCCTTTGCCTTCTCATCCTCTGTCAGCGCGTTGTTCTGACCTCTTTCTTTTTGCTTAGCTTGTTCTAGATCTTCCATGCTCCTCCTGGCTCTCTGATCTCTTTCTGTATCTCTTCAATTCTTTTGTATTTCTGTCTCGCTGCTTCTTTTTGCATGGCCTTTCTTCTCTCCTTGTTTGCTATGTGTAGCTCTTTTTTTGCTTCTCTGAATTCATTCTCAGCTTCCTCACTTTTTTTTTTTTAAGTTTTTCTCTGCTTTGTCTCACTTTCTCTCCCGTTCTCGACTCGGTCTTTTTCACTTCCTTCAGATTTCTTCTTATGATGATCTCTGGACTGTCTCCTTCTTTTATTTTTGTTCCTCTTCGAAATTTCTTTTCTTTCTTTGCTGCTCGTTTGTATTCTCTCTCCACTGTATCGTGCAGCTGTCTGTAGAGCCTGTCTAAGCTTTTTTTTGTCACTCTCACTCCTTTTGCTACGTTCATCATCTTGTCGAATTCCTTTTCTATTCCTTCTTTCTCCAGACTTTCCTGCAAGCTATCTAAAAACTTCCTTTCCGCCCTTTCTGGCAGAGGTCCCCACCATTGTTTCTTTATCTGATCCCTTTCTGGGAGCTCTTTTTCTGTTTTCTTAGCTCTCTCTTTTCCTTTCTTTCCGTTTTCGCTTCTTAGAAATCTCAGGCAAAGCCACAGGGCAGCGTGATCGGTGGTGATTGAGTGAACATGTCTCACTGAAAAGTCTTGAACTCTCAACAAAAGTTCAGGGGACACATATACATAATCATTCACCGCCTATACATCCCGCCCCAATGCAGAAAAAGTAAATGAATCATCAAATGCAAACGACTTCACCCCCCCATCCCCTACGACCTTGCACTCCCGCAGCCTATTGATCGGGACAATCTCTGTTTCTTCGCAGAAAGAGATCATCCTTTTTCCTTTCCAGTTCACCACCCTGTCTTTTGACTGTCTCGTTGGTCTAAAAGGCGTCTCTTCCTTTTCCCACATCTCTCCCCTCCCCATCTCCCCCACGTTTTCTCCAAACGTGAGTCTTGGCGCTTCGCTGTCAGTCCTCGTATTAAAGTTTCCCCCTATACAGACTGTCCGTCTCCTTCCCCCTCCCTCCCTATATTTCTCTTCCAAACGGTCTTTCAAGTCTATAAGGAATGTGTTGTCCGCGTGCGTAGAATCTGCACACGGGTGGTACACCCCGCACAAAAGAGGCGTGTTCAAGTCAGGGTGTCGTACTATCGCTGCGGCATTGCTCAGTTGTTCCTCTTCTCATCCCGTACTTCTTGCCCTACGGCTGAGAAGAACGGCTACCCCCCCTGTGCTGGTCGTTGTTTCCCCCCTTTTCGAAATCAATGGAAAGTTTTTGCCTTCTTTCTTTCCCTTGGCTATCCTGCACTCCTTCAGTGACGAACAACTTTCAGGTAGAAAAAGGATGTCTGCTGCCTCAAACTTGCTTTCAAACTCTTTGGAGCACAAACAGGGCTGCAACCCTCTCTGTCCCCCTTTGCAGTTTAGCTAGGCTATCCACATTACTCCTTCCTTTATTCTTTTTTCCATTTCATTTTCGGACTCAGAGGAGAGAAACAGCTGAACGTTTGCTTGGAAGTCGCTTTCTGATGGAGTGCATGACGAGATTCTATCTGATTCAGTCCCTTCCCTTTCCCCTTCCCCTTCCCTTCTCTCTTCCATCCCCCCATGCCGATCCCCCTCACCTCTCCTCCCTTCTTCATACATATTATTCCACTCCATACGTGTATCCATGCAACGGTGCATCCCATTATAACATATGCATTGTTACATTGCTCTTACTCTTTAAAACCTGCGACTGCCGGCACATCATGAATGGGGTAGGCCGGATTCATTAAATTATGCCTGATTCTCTCTGATGAAGTGCGAGTGGAACTTGAACACAGAATGACAAAGGGCGGGGATGGAGCCATAGCATGCGTCCTCTATTACTTCAGTGACTTTTTGTCTACGTATAGAGCGGTGAAGCCTATCTTTTTTGCTCTTTTCATCTGATAAAGCATACCAATCAGATCCTCTACCTTGGAATGCGGTTAGGCGTAGGCCATTTAAAAAAAAAAAAAAACTTAAAAAAAAAACCTCGAATAAAATTTATTTACAAAAATACCCCCCTTGCAAAAACTAAAAGAGGCTCAAACAATTTAAGACTGGTTTTGAGCTTCTAAAACCCTAACGAGTTTTTTTAAAATACTTACAGTTGTTTATAAGAACTTTTTTTGTTACTCAATATATATCTTTAGCCTCTAGGTTTATATTTTCCTAGTCACTTCTTCTACTATTTCCTAGTATATTTTATATTATTTCGTACGTTTTTTACTTAAAATTTTTATATTTAAATTTATAGTATTATATGTATGATTGAACTTGTTTGAATGGTCATAGAACATGCACGTTGCCTTCTTCCAACACTTCAACCACTTTGAGAGGAACCTCTGCCCACCCCTCCACAAAGCCTTTATTGCCCGCTGGCATCGTCATCTTCTTTTTTCAAATCTTCTCAAAGTCGGAGATGTCTGCAACTCAAAGAATGTTTTCAAAACCAGTCACATCATTGTCTGTAACCATCAGACTAAATATTGCTGTTTCGCCACTGCGCTCAAATAGAGGGGCACGAAGACACTTGACCATCCAATCTTTGTATTTTAGATTACGAGCGGCAGGACTGATAAACCTCCTGCCTAAAGCACTAAAAACAGCCTGCACTTACACTAATTTGTAATACTTCACCTCTCCCTTTTCTCCTTTTAATTTACACAATGGGTGAATTTCTGTTTGTGTAATGCGGTCGAATATCGCAATTTTGTTTTCATGTTAATTATGCCGTGAGTGATGGTCTCAGAGTGAGAAGGTCACTGAGAACCTGCAATTACATGGTTCAGTAGCGGCTCAACCTAGGGTTCGGCGTACAAGAGTGAAGACTGCGGTTCGAAGCCCTCTGAATGAATATGGTTTTATTTTCTTTGCTGCTCAGACTTGTTGATCAATCAATAAAGCATATTCGATTAATTCATTTACTTTTAATTGTCCTATAATTGTCCTTAAAGTTTTTGAAGAGGCTATAGTGAATAGGGGGCAAAAACTAGGTCCCTAGCATCAACCTAGGCATCAATATCAAAACTAAAAAAAAAAAAACTCTTTAAAAAAAAAAAAAACATCCAATAAAATTTAGAGTTTTTTTTAATGGCCTACGCCTAGGAACGTAGCTTTCTGTTTCCTTTTCCCTTCTCTTCTTTTTCATGGACTTCTGCGAGCTATTCAGCCGTCATATCAAGGAAAACATCCTTAAGTTCCTCTTTACATCTCCCCCACACTCTGCGTCTCATCAGGATCCTTTTCATGAGTCTAGGTACTACATTATAACTACAACTAGGTACTACACTAGGGTTATTTTCAAAAAAAAAAAATGAAAAAAACTGGTTATTTTCACTTTTTTGTTTTTTGTTTTTTTTCTGATGTCAAACTAAAAAATATGTTGTTTAAGTGTTGTTGATATGGTGCACGAATCAACAAGTGTTGTTTAACGCATGCTAGGGGCAAGTGGGGTGCTTTTTGCCCCCCCGTCTGCATAGGAGACCAGCGCTTTTCCACAAAAAACTCGTTCTCATAATTGGTAAGCAGTTAGAAGCTGAAACTTTGTGTAAGAAGACGTTGTAACGATAAAAAAAGAACTATGCAACAGATTTCTTATATTCTTTCTAGAAACATAGGCTGCCATACAAATTTAGTAAGTTTTATACCGTTTTTCTTACTATTCAAAACCGTTAAAAAATGGCCTCAAAATAAAAAAAAAATGTATGACAGCCTATGTTTCTAGAAATGATATAAAAAATCTGTTCTATAGTTCTTTTTCTATCGTTACAACGTCTTTTTACACAAAGTTTCAGCTTCTAATTCCTTACCAATTATGAGAATGAGTTTTTTGCGGAAATGCGCCGCTTTAGGGGGGCAAAAAGCACCTTACTCGCCCCCGGCATGCGAACTGTTATTATACTATTGTTTCTTTATTAATTACGCATGGACTCAGACCTTAGCCGATTTGTCCGCACATGTCGGCACTAACTTCGGGATCTGTGCAAAAAACACATTAGAGGCTTATTGAAGTGTTTTTAAGAGTTGATATATGGTTAGAAACTCATTAGAAACAATTTTGAAAGTGGCTGTTTAAGGTTATTTTGGGGTCCCTGACCCCCATAACTTTGGGATCAGTGCTTAAAAATGCTAACAAATCGGCTAAGGTCCGAGTCCACACATTATAATGACAAATAAATGTTATTGCACTATTATACAACTGTTGTTTTTATATTGCAAGCTGTTGCATATGGTTGTTATGTCTTGATGGAGATCATCATCGAAAAGAAAAAACAAAAAAGAAAAAAATGCCCTGGAGACCTTTTTTTTTTTTTTTTTTGAAAATAACCCCTATAAGTACTACTAGTAGTACAACTAGGTCTCCGTCTAGGTATACCCCTACTGCAGATTTTTTTTTCTCGATGTAATCATAATAATCGATATAGTACAATAGTCTAATAGAATTCGAAGCAGAGGGCAGCGAGAGCTAGATAAACAGTGTTGTTAAGTCTCGGTACTTTCGGTACCTCGGTACCAGAGGGGGGATCGGTATCGGATTTTGGATTGGATCTTTTGGTACCGACCTAAATGACTCTCAAACTTAAAAATCACATGTAGTCTAATGTTACAATATCATTTAAACACACTTCATAAAACAAAATAAACAAAATACAATGATAAATTAAAATTAAGAAAGTCTTTTCTAGCTTTTTTGATTATTCTACGACTTCTGTCTTCTAAAACGGTCTATGGATTGAGGCATAAAACCCATGTGTAGAACTGTTTGCTTATATGAATCAAGGATGTATGCTCTTGAGGCTGATCAAATCAGATCGATGCATGCTACATGGCAATACATGGCAACAGATGCGTCGCCACGTCGAAATCGGTCGGCCGGACAATGGACTCAGATCATGCCGACTCGGATGTGATACACTGACTTGCACAAAGGCTGGTGACACACACACACTCCCTCCCTCGTGTGATCTGACGCATGAACAAAACACACACACACACGGAAAAAGCAGGAAAGAAGGCTCATCCAAACGGAGAGGACAGACAGACAGCCAAACGGAGAGGATGAAACGGGAGGCGAGCACACACTCTCTTGTTTTTTTTGTGGCGGTGCACGTATATAGCCCCAAAATTCATGTAAGGAGACGGTGATGCTTCAGATGGCAGTTCTGCATCCATGTGAGGATACGCGAGACACATACAATGCGCGGCCCAGGGCCTGCACGCCGCGGCCCATACAGGCGTGCACCCCCCCCTCACGCTTCAAATTAGACATGAAAAGTTTATGCTGGTCATCTTTGAGCATTCCAGTGTCCTAACGGCGTATAAACAGTCTGTAAAGAGTTCTAAAAACCTGTTTTGGATATGTAAAAAAGCCGGTACCGAAAGTACCGAAAAGGTACCGAAAGTACCGAAAAATTTCGGATCGGGGGGTCGGTATCGGATTTCGGTACTTAGGTTTGTCGGGACTTAACAACTCTGTAGATAAAAAAAATAGAATTCTGGCAAAGGGGCAATAAAGCATTGTCCTAGACTCATGCATTGCATGATGGCCTATAGACCAATTAAGGTCAATTTTTATTATTATTATTATTATTATTATTATTATTATTATTTTAGGATGATTGTTGATCGCTAGGTTGATCGAAACTCAAAAAAGCAGAAAACTATAAAAAAAGTCTATAATTTATTTATGTTTCATGTATATATTAAACGGGACGGCCTTGGATAAAAAAAAAAACTGTCGATCAACGTCTATAACCCTTTTTTAAGTTTTTTTGTTATCACTGTGTCTCGCCTAGACTGCATGATATATGTACTAGCTAATACATGATGATGATAATGATGATAATGTCGATGATGATTTAATAGTACTATAGTGTACAATTATCTAAAAGATTATATATACAGATTAATATTGAGTTTCTTTCTGCTCAGAATCTATTGGAAGATCCTCTATTTGCCACAAGTTGGTTTGATAGTGTAGCCTAGAGTGTGGCTAGGTTTGATCTAGGCGACGCATAGTGGTAAAAAAAAAAAAAAAGAATAAACATGTTGAGATTTTTTTTTTTTAGTCTGGTGGTCAAAGGTCCAAGCAAACTTAGCAAAGGTAGGTTTTATAGTTAGATGTGTTTTTATTATATGTTTGGCACTTCCAATAAAATAATAGAAAAAAAAAGAAAAAGATTAGGCTTCTCCAATTTTTTTTTATATTTTTTTTTATCACTGTGCGTCGCTTAGGGTTTGATATCGAATGTGTGATATCTGACCGAGGAGAAGTTGGAAGTGATTATCACGGCATTCACAGCTGTCGTTGATTACAATGAGATGTTTCCATTACAGCCGGCCATCATTCCGTTCATTTATCTCTGTTTCTACCATACATATTTTGAAAGAACCGTACACAATGGCAGTCCAATTGCTGGATCGCAAACACAGATGCAGGCAAGTAATATGTTCAGTGGATCACAGCGTGAGAACTCAACCTCGCGCGTGCGCCACTGGCATCCATCGACGAATTCATGTAAGAAGCCACGATCGACTCTCCGTTTCCGCGCTTCCTTTGAAGCACGGCAAGACAAGACAGAAAAAGAAGAAGATTCAGAAGTCTTCCACGTGCATGAAAGAATCGATTGGACATACATAAATTTTTGCATTCTTACAAAATCACTAAGATGCCTTTCTCTGACGGCCAGACAGCGACTCTCTATTAATTGTGCTTGTCCACCCAGTCTCATCCCCATGATCGAGGAGAGTACATGCATGCATGCATTACATGTACAGACTACATGCATGCATGCATTACATGTACAGACTGGTGTTCCACGGGCATCGTCAGCAATAGCAGATGGCAGACTCATCAGTTGAGACACGCGTACATGCACACTCGTGCACGGACAGTCAGAGAGAACAGTTAGCAAACTGCGGATCGATAGTAAGGCGATCCGCAAACTGCGGACAGTAAGAATGAATGAAAACACGAAAAATTCGCGGCCATTCGATCATTCCATCGAGAGTCACACATGAATCCACGCACAGGTCGAATCAGGGTCGGTCCTCAAGTTCGTCGAGAGTGCTCTTCTTTGCTGAGCTCAATTCTTTCTTTGAACTCTTCCCGCCCCGCCTCGTCCGTGTACCCAACCGGCATGTGAGGGGAGAAGTGTGTGTGTGCGTGTTTGTGTCTCTCGACTGGCTAACCATGATGAACATGCCCCATTCATGAAGATGCCGAACAAAACAAAACACATTTATTTCACTCCGATGCCACTGTATGGGCTTCCCCAAGGCTTCTTCTTTGTGGCAAACATTGGACGTGCAAAACATGCATTACCCTCACCCTCCCTGGCCCCCACCCCCCTCCCCACGGTAATATGATAAATATGCAGGAAGGCACACAGTCAGAAAAGCAATGCAGCCATCTGTCGACGGTCCTCTGGTCGTACAGTTGATCCCCCCGCTTTGTGCTGCCTACCTGTATGATTAGGTCAGAAATTGGCTGGTAAGTGAAGGCTCCGACGGCTGGGTGATGAGTGGAACTCGCTCGCACGTGCGCGTCCCGCAGGTCGGTCTGGAACAAAAAATCTTTTGTCTTCCTTGGTTGATGCAATATAATCTCTGTGCCATCCAACTTTTATTTACTGTACGGAATTCAATTTCATCTATCTAGCAAGTAATGGGGGGGTCGGAAGAAGTCAGCCAGAATGCTCCGGCCCTGCTTCCGATTATTGTTGTTCTTTCCTCACGAGCTTGTCCAAGAGGAAGTGCGCTTTTCTATCTATTCCCACCAAGTAGTCATTCTGCCTGCTGGCGTTCGTTCTGACGCACGCGCAAGTGGGGTCTGCTTGACCGTTGGTCTGGGTTTCGGTTTGTTCGCTCGGCTGTCGGTACCTTCGTGCCCCTCTCTACTGTCTGCCTGTCCGTTCGCTTCCTCCGGTTTAGTCCCAACCCCCTCTTTTGTGGTTGGACCTCCACGCCGCGCTTCAGCGGCTGCCTGTAGGCTTGCGTGAACCCCAATCATGTCAACAGCCTCCTTGTTGAAGGAGACCTGGACAGGAGGGGCAGAGAGCTTTTTCCTCCCCCTTCTTCTCGGTGCCTGCAATTAAACGTGAACGGGCGGATAAGTGAAGAGGACAAAGTGAAATGAGCTTAGAGCTGAAAGCTGACAGCCATGAAACACGCACACACACAGAGGGAAAACATGGAAACAGGAAAATTGCTCTTTTCTGTGATTGGCATAATGCAAGATGCAGAAATACGTCTCAACACACAGACTTTCGAAGTGGGACTTCAAGAAAGACAGGGGTGGACAGACAGACAAAAACCGCTGTGTGAAAGGAAGACGCGGCGTTGTTTTGAGAGATACCAAAAAGTCTTCCTTCCTTCATGTCTCCTCTTCAGGCCTCACTGGGGGATAAGATCGAATCTGCATACGCACATGCAGTAAACAGAAAGTCCCAACTAAAAGGAACGAATTTAGATGTTACACACAAATTACTCGGGGTCTGAGTAGCTGGCTGATGAACTGACTGACAAGTCGAGCCATTGCGGCGGCTTGCTCCAGCTTCTCGAGATGTTCAAAGGAGAGTCCGAGAAGGGTAGGTTTCCTCTCCCCCCTCACGAAAGTAGAAGGAGGTTGCTTGTCCGTGAAGTTCGAGTACGAGCAGGTTCTCCGGATTCCCGCCGCTCTTTCTCTTTCTGGAAACGACGTCTTGAGAATGCTCTTATCAGATCCCCCGAACATAAAAGAGTTCCTAGATGAACCGGCAGACGCAGAGAGGGGAAACGCCGCCATGGATTCACGTCTGTTGTCTCTGTCTGCGCTGCAAGGAGGATCCGCGGGTCTCAACTGAGGAGCTGGACGTTGTGAGACGCCCCCCTCAACGGTCTGCATGTCAACACACAGACAGACTATATGGTTTCTTTCCCTCAGAGACAGACTATATGTTTCTTCTTCTCCCTTCTTTTCTTCAAGTGCACAATAGACGAAAAGAAGGAAAGAAAGACAGACAGTGCATGGTGGCAAGCTCGGCAGAAAGGGGCGTGAAGCGGTCAATACGCAGGCACATTGATTTGCAGAAAAACAGAAAAGGAAAGAATGCGATGATACGAATACGCAGGCAAATTGATTTGCAGAAAAACAGAAAAGCAAAGAATGCGATGATACGAATACGCAGGCAAATTGATTTGCAGAAAAACAGAAAAGGAAAGAATGCGATGATACGAATACGCAGGCACATTGATTTGCAGAAAAACAGAAAAGGAAAGAATGCGATGATACGAATATGCAGGCACATTGATTTGCAGAAAAACAGAAAAGGAAAGAATGCGATGATACGAATACGCAGGCAAATTGATTTGCAGAAAAACAGAAAAGCAAAGAATGCGATGATACGAATACGCAGGCAAATTGATTTGCAGAAAAACAGAAAAGCAAAGAATGCGATGATACGAATACGCAGGCAAATTGATTTGCAGAAAAACAGAAAAGGAAAGAATGCGATGATACGAATACGCAGGCAAATTGATTTGCAGAAAAACAGAAAAGGAAAGAATGCGATGATACGAATACGCAGGCAAATTGATTTGCAGAAAAACAGAAAAGCAAAGAATGCAGATAGATACGAGGAGCTGCAAGAAGAGAGAGAGAGAACGGAACGAGAGGCAGAACCAGGATGGGAACAATGAAAACCTGAAGGAAGGACAGAAGGAAGGAAGGAAGGAAGGAGAGAGAGAGAGAGACCGACCGGGCTGCGAGAATCAATTGAAAGGCGAGAAGGCCTCAAGGAAGGCGATCTGCTAGAAGGATCCTGTCGAGAAAGATCCACTTCTCTCGCTTGTTGGAAGGCTTCCTGTGGAAGAATGAGAGTCATCGACGCTCTTTGAACCCCGTCGGCCTTCCCTCTAATCTGGCCGGGGGTCGCATCAGCTCGAAGATCGAGTTTCTTCCCTTCGCCCCTTCGGCTGTTGGAAGCCTGCAAAAAGAAACGGCAGGATTCACTTTTTCTGGGTTTCCCGCCATCTATTTGTGGATATTTCAGGGTGATGAGAAACGCTGTCGTCCAGAAAAGGAGAATGAAAGAAAGAGAAGACGATGCATAAGTCCGTCGTTCCAGAGCAGGCGAGCTACTTTTCTCCCTGGTCAATATGTTAATCAGTGTTCTGGTGGGCTTGCCCGCTAAGCTGTCTGGCGCTTCATTTGCCGAACGAGAAAGAGTGAAAACGACGAATATTGCTGGTTAGAGGGAAGAACTTCTCCCTCTTCTTTAGCCCGCACAAAGAGGCCTACATGTACATATATCACTCTCAGGTTTGTGGATTGACTGACCTTGTTGCGGTCTGCAGGAATTCGAAAGAGAGGGCTGCGAAACGCTCGGGGTCCCCTCATGTTGCGATCCTGGTTCCCCAGGTGCCTGCGGGTCTGGATGCCCCGATTGTCCACCATGTCCTCTTCCTCCAGCTCACAGCTCCAACGGTCGTCCGCAGTCCGGCTTTCACCAGCTCCCATCAAGCGAAATCGATTTCTTGGTATATATATAAGTAAACCAGAAAAGCGGTCTGTTGCTGATCGAGTCGATTACAGGTGCAAAAGGAGTTCTGAGCCCTCTTGGATCTCTGAAAGACGAATGTCTATCAGAGAAAACTGCTCTGCTTCCATGCACCTTTCGACAGCGATGCTAAACAAACCAACCCACGAATGCTGAACGGCCTGACGAAGAAACTAAGAATTTGCGGCAGAAACCCGTCTTATAAATTGCCAGCTCACAGTCTGGCTCAATCATGGTGCGTCAGCTTCCAGCTTGTCATACAGCAAGTACGTGCCTCGTTGCATGCCTCGTGTTTCTGACAGTGTGACAGTGTGCTCTATGCTCAATTTGGAATCACTGACAAGAGAGAAACATCCAATTAAGCTAGTACTACCAACATGCTCCATGCAAGATTCGACTATAGCTGCATCCTGGCATGCGAATTGGATTCTCTGCATGATCCGATTCTCGCGTCCGTGCATGCAAGAGCTGGGTGGATGCAGGCATGCATGCGCGTGCGTCATGCGGCCGCGGCGCCGCCAGCTCAGTCTGCACATGTCTGCATGCATCGATTGATCAAATTTGCAAATTTAATGTTTGATGTTTCGGTATATATGTTTTGGTCATCCAGCTGTTTAGTTCTGCTCTGCAAGAGAGTCCTCTAAAGATTCATCTTGACACAGCAAAACGCAGCATCAAGACCCAAGAGAACGATACAAGCAGCGGTTCCAGGCTCTGTAGTTGTTGTGCAGGTGTGTGTGCGGAGTTTTCCAGCAACTAGCAACAGTCTCCTCGTTCGAAGCTCTCAAGTTGATTTTCTCTTTGTGCCTCTCGGTTTCAGTTGTCTTCGCGTCGGACAGCGACAAAATCTGCTGGTGGACCGCTTCCTGACTGATTTACACAGAGACGCGGCACTTGCAGAAGTCGACAGGCGACCTACAGAAGACAGAACAGGACAAAGATAAGAATTGAAAATGCGTGGAGGAAAAAGTTATTTGTTCCACGCACAACAGGATCCTCATGAAAAGAAGAAGGAGAAGGATGCTGCCGTCACAGTGCGAAGATTCCTTCAGATTATTCAGCGCATCATTCTTCTCCTCTACAAACAACAAATCCCACCCATCGCCTCTGAGATCTCCCGACGTCTAGACGCACACGTAGGAGGAGGGGGGAAGGAAAGACCGTCTCCTTTGGATTCTGCTTCTGGGCCTTCTTCCTCTTCTCCTGATGTGAACATCGCCCGACTGATCAAGGCAGGTTGCTTCGTGGATCTGTGTCGGCAGTTTCCTTTGATCTTTCAAGTCCTGAACGTTGCCCCAGGAGAGAACTGGTGGGAGCGTCAGGTGGAAGATAAAGCCAATCTTCCCCCCCTCCCTCGTCCCCCTCCGCCGCCACCGCCATCCTCACCCTCTTCAGCTTCTCAACGGAGGCAACACACCAACAGCAGCAAGATACTTTGTTCGTCCTTCTCTGCACTGCCTTCCGCCACACTGTCCTCTCTGATTTCCCCATCCCAACCACCTCCTTCTGCCAACAGCAAGGGTTTGACGCGGCACTTCATCTTCCTCCGAGAGATGCCCTCCAAGTTCAATTTCGAGGGATTTCTTGACCCCAAGGCTTCGGCAGACGACGAAACCGGGTTGATGGGGACCAATCCCTTGTTCCTGGCTTTGGTCATGGACTTTCTCCTCACCCTCAGCGGCACACAGAGTGGAGCCGGGGGGGTGCAGGCAGCAAAGAAAGAGAAGGGGGGAGAGGGAGAAAGGGAAATGACCGCAGCAGAGACAGCTCAAAGAAGGGAAGAGAGCAGATGTGTGCGCGTGCACAACAGGGAGGGAGGGGGATGCCAGGAAGGAGACGGGAAGGGGGGGGTCATGAGCGAGAAACCCCTCCAAGCTCAGCCTCCAGCCCCCCCACCGGCAGCCGCTCAATCCCTCTCTCAGGCAGAGGCCACCCGACAAGCCATCCGTTCCTCCGCCCTGTGGGACTTCGAGAAGTTCACATGGGGCCCCGCAGGCCGAGCCAGTGGGAGCGGGGGTCCAGACTCCGACCCAGACTCAGACACGGCCTCTCTGTCTGACGAGGACGAGGACGAGGAGGCCGAGTCTCGTCTCCATGGGGAGGGGAAAAACGGGGAGAGGGGGAACGGCTGGATGAGTACAGGAGACAAGGAGGGGAAGGGAACGGAGAAGGACCGTGCGTCCTCTCGGGGAAAGAAGGAAAGAGAAAAGGAGGGAGGAAGGGGGGGACCTCGAAATTGCGTCGGCCCTTTTGTGCTGGTCAGTCAGGAGCGCTTTCTGTCTCTCTCCCTCTCCCTCTCCCTCTCCCTCTCCCTCTCTCTCTCTCTCTCTCTCTCTCTCTCTCTCTCTCTGTGTGTGTGTGTGTGTGTGTGTGTGTGTGTGTGTGCGTGTGTGCGTGTGTGTGTGCATGTGCATGTGCATGGGATGAGAGCAGCAGGTCGTAATCCGTGCTTCTCTCCGTCCGTCTCGCTCTGTTCTACCGTCTCCTCACCCACTTCCGTGGGCTCCCGTCCGTCTGGCATCCCTCCCGACCCTTGCAAGCATCAGCGTCGTCCTATTCGCTTCTTGCCTGCCCACCTGCCTGCCTGCCTGCCTGTCAACGTGTTGTGTCTGTACGAGAAGTCGTGTGTGTGTTTGATTGTTTGTGCCTGTATTTGTATTAATATCTCCGTGCAGGGAGGAAGGTTTCTTCTGGCAGTGGACCTCCAGCAAAACGGGCAGGCCCCCCTACGTGCCCTGAGTCTCGGCAGGCTAAGTCTCCTTCTGCAGGGGGCAGTGGAGGCTGGACTGTTGGCTTACGAGAACAATTGCCTCAAGCCAGCGGCGTGCTGCAAGTAAGTTTCGTTGGAAGATGATGTCTGTCGGTCGGTCGGTCGGTTTGTGTGCCTGCCTGCCTGCCTGCCTGCCTCTGTCTCCAGTTTCTTCCGTCTGTGCGGAAAAGAAGAAACCAACGTACGCACTGTCTGTCTGTCTGTCTGTCTTTGAATGGTTGGTGTGGCGAGGTTGCAGGTTTGTAGAGTGAATTCCAACCTTTTGGATTTTTGTTTCGTTTGCACCGATTTGCTTGTTTGTCTTGTAGGCCTGCCTTTTGTACTCATGCTTTACGTGCATACTTACGAATCCCCCTTTTCCTCTGGCCCTCACAGCTGTATGTCCCATTTCTCCTCCGCACACATCCTCGTTCCCTCCGCTCCTTCTTTGCCTTAGCCTTTTCTGCACCCACCCCATAATCCTACATTGCGTCTTTCCTTTTCCGTGCTCTTTCTTTGCTTCGCTTGTTTGCAGAACCTCTTGCGAGGCTGAATGGTGGGGGTCTCTCAGAGGAGGAGGGAGCGGTGCAGCGGCAGGCCTGCGCGGACAGAAGAACGGGTTTCCTTCACTCGCAGGGAGCGCCCGACCCCCTCTCCCCGAGCCGGGGGCCGGTGCCGAGCAGAAGCAGCGGGAGGCGGTGGCGGTGTGGCCAGTGTCTCGGCAGTTCCTCTCAAATGGGGTTGATGGGCCTGTGCATCCCCCCCCCCCTCCTCCTCCCCCTGTCCCCCCTCCAACCTCATTGGTCCATGGGGGGGACCGTGTGAGTGGGCCGGGGTGGGGGGCGTCACAGGGCGGGAAGGCGGAGCGTCCAGAAGACACCGGAAGTGTCCCTCAGCAGCAGCAGGGGCAGGAGCACGGGCACGCTCGCAGCGTGATTCGGTCGCGGCTCGCGAAGCTCTTCGACGTCCACAGAGACGGTCAGTCTTTGATTGAGGCAGGCAGGCAGGCCCATGCTCCCTCCCTCCCTCCCTGCGTCTGGCATCCATTTGTGCGTTCAGACAGGCAGGCAGGCAGCGAAGCCTGTAGACGGGCGACAAACAAGCAGGTAGACGGGAATGTCCGAGCTGGCTTTCTAAGTATGAAATTGAACAACAGTGTCTCTGTTTGTTTCTCTATCGACTTTTCCCATCTAAGCTTCTTTCTTTGCATTTTCTCTTTGTTGGCTTTTCTGCTCCTCGCTTGGGTTTCAGGGAGGATGCGTGATGGTGTGTTGTCATCTGGCTGCGCTGTCGTCGACTCAATTGAAAATGAATAAGTCAAATCCCCCCCCAGTCGGCAAAGATGTCAAGTTGAAATATTTCCGATTGCCTTGTTTCGGGCAGAGCCATCTTAGATATCTCATTTCCCTCTTAAGCTCGGTATCGTCAATCATTGTGGAGAAAAGAAAGTCATTCGATCTGCGCCTTCGTTCGTTCTGTTGCCCTCCCTCCCCCCTGCATGCATGCATGTCTGTATGTCCGTGCAGGCCTGTGCATGAGTCAGGTTTCCCAGGTGTACGCATTTATTCATACTTTCATACAGAATTCTTTTATTAAATGCAATATGTGTGTGAAAGTAAATGCATGTCTGTGCAGGCCTGTGCATGAGTCAGGTTCCTCAGGTGTACGCACTTATTCATACTTTCATACAGCTTTTTTTTCTTAAATGCAATATCTGTATCAAAGTAAACGTATGTCTGTGCAGGCCTGTGCATGAGTCAGGTTCCCCAGGTGTACGAAAACCTGTTCGGCGAGACGCTCTCAGTGCAGGTGTTGGGGTACACCAAACTGAAGAGATTGATCGAGACTGAGCTATCGGACTTGTGCAGAGTGGTGCCTGTGGGGGTTCACAAGAGCTCCGTTGTGCCGGTCAGAGACGGGGTGGAGTCTGTTCTCTATCAGGATCAGCAGCAGGGGAGCCAAGCAAATCCGTTTGATTCCCCCCACACCCAAGAACCTGCAGGGGAAGAGGACACCAAAAAGAGAAGGGGGAGAGCGTCTGCGTCCTCCTCTATCTCTTCCTCCCGAGGAGAGGGGGAGCACACTCAGACAGAGTCCACAGCCGCCTCCCCGACTCCCAGCAGCATCCCCTCATTCACTCAAGTGCATGCTCTCAACGCTACAGGAGGAGGGACAGGGTGGACCATCAGGGCAGCAGAGGTACGCAGGCAGGCAGGCTGTAGGGGATTGATTGACCGGCTTTCTTTCTTCTCTTTCCCTTCTCGTATTCATAGTGGGGTCATGCCCGAAAAAGAACCGAAAACAGTGCAAAGTAAAGAAAGCAGGGGCGTGGGGTCATCAGAGATGTTGGCCGTCTGCGTTTTTGACAGCTTCCTCCGCTTTTCGCTTGCACCCGCCACCTGTCCTCAATTACCATCGACACTTTTCACCCCTGTTCGCGCGCGCGCGCGCGCGCGCGCGTGTGTGTGTGTGTGTGTACAGATGTTCATTTGTGTGCACTTATGTGCGTGTGTGCATGATGTGTCTGTGCTCCTCCCTGCAGACCCAACCTGGATCGTCTCCCATGTGGGGGGTGTCCTCTCACGATGCCGAGAGGGACAGGGAGAGAGGGGGTCTGGCTGCCATGCACTCTCACTCTGCCTCTTGGACCGAGCAATCGTCTCCCTCTTCCTCTGTGACTGTGCGGGGGTCCCCCATGGACTCTCCGTTGGTCTGTGCAGACAGAGACGGAGATGGCGTGTCTTCTTCTGCGTCTGTCGGGCAGGCCGACAGAAGGTCCTCCCAGGGTGTCGTGATGGAGAGTTTGAATTTGTCGGAGCTGGGCACACACTCTGAAGAAGAACTGGAAGGGGAAGGGGCAAAGGAAGAGGAAGGGGTGCCCCGGTTGAACCCGTGGGGTGGCACGGAGTGTGCCTCTGGAGGGCCTTTATGTTGGATGTTCAACCCTCCCTCCTCGTCTGCAGAGTTGCGTTCCCGTGCCTGTGGGTTGGTCAGGAGAAGGAGGTGCCAATCGATGGTCTCCTTCCTGCACTGGCGTGCGCTGTCTCTGTCAAAGTCGAGGCAGCAGAAAAACCGGTTCAGTGGGCCAGGCAACAAGGAGAGGGCAATAGAGGGGGCAGAGAACCAAACGAAGAATCTGCAGGAGGACGACTCTGCTGACCCTTTCGCGTCTGCCGCAATCGAGTGCGGTAAGAGGCTCGGCAGAGGTCTCCCCCCAGCGGGCGCACATGCGAATGGAGGGGGTGGATGGGAAGAGGGCAGTAGGGTGGGGGGAGAGTTTGGGGGGATTGATCGAGGGGGATTGTTCCTTCAGGAGGACGAGATGCCGATAGTCGCTGCTTTCCTTCCTCCCGACAGATCCCTTCTTTCCCCTTCTCCTTCTCCTTCGGAGTCTAGGAAGAGAACCACTCTCCCACCTGCTGCCTTCTCGTCTGAGTCCGGAGGTTCGTTTGGAGAGCAGGCCATCAGAGTTCCCCCCGGCAAAGGGAGGGAGGGAAAGGGAAAAGCAGAAGAGAGGGAGACAGCGGTGCAAGGGACAAGCAAAAAGTCCCCCATGCTGTTGCCCAAATACAGCACACAAGGCATGCGTCGGGCTCTGCATCTTCTGCGTCGCACTGTGGCGCTGTACGTCTCTCCGTTTGTTTCGAATGGAATTTACACATCCTGGACTTTCCCAGAAGCTGTGCGATTCGCCTTCCACCCGAATATTATCATCGGGGGGTTTCCCTCTCATTCCCCTGCGAGAGAGTCTCCGTTGAGTGTGAACACCAGAAGAGAAATGCGAAGATCTCCTGTGTCCTTCCAATCCCCCCGGCGGCTTCTTCCTCTTCCCCCCGGCCTCGGAGGCTGTTTCCCTCTCCAAATTTCGTCCTCTCCTTCTCCCTCCAAGAAGACGGAGATGAAAGAGAACATCTCCACACAGCAGCAACAAGAAGAGGAGAAGCAGGGGAAAGAGAGAGCGGACCTGAATGGAATGAGAGAATCTGAGGCACACAGCTGCTCCCTGCATCCTTTCGCCTCTCCCATTGCATCCTCGTCCCTCGAAGTCACCAGCGCCTTTCCCCCCCAACTGCACCTTCAGTTCCCGTCTTCTGCACCTTTTTGCCCTCGCCAACAACTGCAACAACAACCCGTCCCATCTTCCCCACGCAGATTCAGCCCTATGGGAAGTAGAGGCAACGGGATGGGAGGTTTCTTCATCTCCCACGGAGATGGCGCCCCCCCGACCTGCTCCTCCTTCTCCTCGTCCCCCGACGGGGGGCCTCCCCGATACGCTTCTACCTCTCCCTCTCCCCCCGCTGCTCTTGATTTCCATTCCTTCAAGGGCCACGCACCTCAACTGACGGCAGAGGGGCACTGCAACTCATCGTGGGGGGGCATGCCGGTTCCCCCCCCCCCTCCGCCCGGGCCCCCTCCCCCTCATCTTCTCTGGACCTCCCAGAGAAGCCCTCCAGAGCCTCTGCCTGTGCCTGCAGCATCCCTCCGGGGTTCGATCCAGGAGAACTTGGGGGGTGAGGGGGTGAACTCATCGTCTTTCTCTGGATGGGGGGGGAATTGGGGAGGAGAGAGAGAGAGAGGGAGGGAGCCGGTGCCGTCACCCTCCTCCCACTTCCCGCGGCTTTCCGAAATGCCGCCCAACGTCCTGCTTCACCAATGAAAGAAGAAAAGAAACTCTTTCGTGAAGGCAGGCTTGCTTCTAGAAGGAACATTCGACCCTCCCTCCCTTTTTCCCTTTCTCGTACGGAAAAGGAGGGTGGCAAAGGAATGAGAAGAAAGAGAGGGAAAGACCGGATTGGGGGGAAAGAAAGCTTGTCGACTCCCTGCAGAGTGTTAAACCGCAACTTTGCGTCACTAAGGAGAAGAAGCAGAAGCGAGAAACGGGGATTGCATGCCTCTAGCTGTGCTTTTTTTTCGCTCGCTCTCTCTTTCGACTGTCTGATGGATTTATCGATCGATCGATCGACGGATCTGTCGAGGAAGGAGCGTTGAAAGGAATTTTGTTTGTTTCGCTCCTTCTTTTCTCATTCATGGTACCTTCTGCGTGTGTGTCTTGTCTTGTCTTGTCTTGTCTGTCTTGTCTGCACACAGCGATCAGCAGGAGACAGGCACGCCCGACCGCCTGGTCTCGTCTTCCTCTTCTTCTCCCTCTCCCTCTTCTCACTCACAGGGTGGCTGGGTGATCTCGAATGCCCCCCTGAAAAAAATGATGTTTTTGTCTGGCTGCAGAGCGAGTAACAACAAAACATAGGTAGGCAGGCAGGCAGGCACATGACCGAGACAGACTGTCAATCCTCTTCCCTCACAGTCGATTCAATCTTCAAATCACAGGTGTGCAACGACATGTGCACATGCTTGTACACAAGAATGTCTGCTGGCCGAAAAGAAAAGAAAAGAAACGAGAACGGAAGAAAGAATTCAAACGTGCGAACAGAACGAAAGGCTGATTCGCTGGCTGGCTGTGGCTGTCTCGCTCCTTCTTCTCCCCCTTCTTCTCTTCCTCGCCCTTTGCCTCTTCTTCTCCTCTCCACCTGTCCGTTTGTTTCATTTTGTAGGGCTTCCGGCCTCCCAACACAAGAGAGGGGGTGCATGAGAAAGACAAAATGTGAGAATTCAAGTGCTCCATCAAAAACAATCGAGTTGCTCCCTCTTTGTATAGATCAGCATTGCAGTGGGAGAGCCTGTGCTTGTCTTTGTCTCTTCTTCCCCCCCCCCTTGTCTTGCTTTTGTCAAACAAAGGAGCAATGCAGTGTCATTGAAACCGGGGAATGAACCAATCTTTCAAGAGAAGGGGTGGCAAGGTCACAGGAGCGGACGGGAAGGGAGCAAAACACAGCGAAACATTCAATTAGAGACTGTGACGGAGAGAGACTGGTGGCGCTGATTGTGCAGAGGGGTCGAGGAGCGTCTCGTCTTTCCGTCTCTGCTTTTCTTCCGAACCCCCCCCCCCCCCC
>JAHBMJ010004082.1:0-58998 GCA_018398765.1 Chromera velia | reverse complement strand
GCCTTGCAGGAACAAAGCCGGTCTCAGATTTGGGTAGAAGGGTGGAAGGGTGGAAAGGAATCAAGCGAAGCCGGCAGGTGGCAAAGACCAAGGAAATGCAAGGGAGAAAGGGAGGGAGGGGCAGAGAGACCGTGCGATAGCACGGAGTTGCGTTGCGAACCCCCTCATCCCGTCTCTGTTTTAGGCACAAACGCAGAGCGATTCCTTCCTCTTCCCTGCCTACCCCTTTGTGTTCCCAACGACCAAAAGGGTCTCCACTCTCTTTTTTTATTTCTCTGCATATCTCCATGAACAGGTACATGCGCATCATTCATTGTGGTCGGTATGTGTGAACGTATTTCCAGAGTTGTGCCTTGTCACTTCCTTTCTGTCCTTTTGGTTTGTTGTGATGGCTTGTGATGGCTGGAGGGCTCTGGGTGTCTCCCCTTAGTTTCTTTCGCCCCATGCATCGTTCGGTGTGTGAGCGAAGGTGCGCAGTTGTGTCAGCAAAGGTGTGTGTGGTGAAGTGTGTAGTTGTGTTGGTGAGCGTGTGTCGGTAGAGAAGTCAACAAAGGGATGGAGGATCGCAAACGCATCAGGCAGGACAATATGAAAACAGAGGGAGGAAAGGAGAAAGCTGCTTTGTTGATGATGATGGAGAAACAAATCGAATGAAACAAAGAGTTGTGAATCAATGGAGTACGTTTGTGTGTGCCAAGGAAGAAAGAGAACAGAGAGAGTTGTGAATCAATGGAGTACGTTTGTGTGTTCCAAGGAAGAAAGAAAGAGAACAGAGAGAGATTCATGCTGAATGAACCCTTCCTCCACTCTCCAATATGCGTGCGTCTCCTTTCCTTTCTTCCTTTCTCTCTCCCTCCCTCCCTTCCTGCGCTTTCCTCGTCAGTTGTCGTTCCCTGCGATCCCTTTCAATCATCACTCAAATGCGCAATCAATCAGTCAATCAATCAATCAACCAAACAATCAATCAATCAACCAAACAATGAATCCTTCAAAAGTGCTCAAACAGTCGGGCACTCAATCGCACCTTTTCTCCCTCTTTTTTTTTCCATGGCGAGTGACTCAGGCATCAGAAATTTCGTTCCAAAATAATTCAATTTCTTCTTCCCCTCCCATCTTCTCTCGAAACCTGCCGAGACGAGCGAGTCAGTCAGCCAGCCAGCCAATGGATCAACCAATCAATGCAGAGATTCGTTGACTTTTCCTTCCTCCTTCCTCTCTTCCTCGTCTGACCATTACCTTGTTTTCCCTTCCCTTCCCTCCCCTTTCCTTTCCTTCTTCTCACAATCAACAAAACAATATCAATGACCTTCTTTGCAGATCGATCTTTCTTTCTTTGTTCTTCTTCCAACCCCCTCCCTCGCTTGCTGCCTCCTTTCTCTCTCTCTCGACGGAACCAAAAAGACTGCTTTCCCTCTTTGTTCTCGTCCCCTTCTGCCTCCTCGTCTTTTCCTTTGTCTCCTCTTTTCTCTGATCTCTTTCCCTTCCTTGCTCTCTTCTTTTGTTAACGTAGGAAAAAGAAAGGAAAAGTGCCAATACCGGGCGCCACGGGTGGTTCGATCCCGCCTCCCCAACAGACAGACAGGTGTGCAGACCGAAAGAAAGGTAGAATGTGTCGCGATTGCGGCATTTTCTGATGACTTTGATTGAATGGAAAGTGACAGGGGGGATTGGCGCCACATGGAGAGGGTAACAAAGAGAAGAAAAGAAAGAAAAGCAGAAAGGCAAGAGAAGACAGTGAGACACTGACACAGTGATCTCGATCACACAAACAAAGAAAGAATAGAGCGATAAAGGACGAAGAGAAAACAAGGAGATTTAATTTTTTTCCCTTTTGTCGTCAGCCCCTTGGGCTTCGTCCTTCTCCATTGCTTGTTCGAATGATTCTTTCATGTCTTTTTTCACCCCTGCGTCCTTTGTTGGGTTTGACTTTCGCACGAAAACAAACATGATGCGCGAGATGAACCGAGAAACCGACTCTTGTGTCTATATGCACGGATGGATGCCGGGTAAACGGGTGAGACGAAAAGTTTGGTCTCTGCCCGTCCGCCTGCCTGCCTGCCTGCGGTCTGCATGAAAGGAAAAACAGACGAAACCACACGGGAAATGAGAGAAAAGGGAAGTGACCATACAGGTCTCCGCCGCTCTGTATAGTTTTCCTTCCTTCTCCTTTGGAGGAATCTTGCGGTGTTGTCTTCCTTCTTTCGTTCGCTCATACAAATCCCTTCCCTTCCTCGCCTCTGCTCCTCTCCCTTCAATTCTTCTTTTTGTTCGGGATGAAGTCGAAAGCAAAGGCAAAGCATGTCTTTAGTTCTTCTCTTTCCCGTTCTGTTTTGACCTCTTTCCCATTTTGTTTCTGCTGCTTCTGCTGCTGCCCTGCATGCATGCATGAGGACTGCCTGACTCTGCATGTACGGCTTTCTCTTTTTCTTTCCACTCCCTTTCGGGAGAGGACTGGACTGGTGCCTTTTTAGTTGGTGACTGGCCGGCTGAATCACATTTTCTGCTTCTCTTTTGTTTTTCTTGCGTTCCTTCTTTGTGATGTGATTTGACTCGAAGCAATCGTTCAAGCAGACGAAGCAGACTGTTTGTTGTAGTTGTTGGAGAGATCAAATCCATCGATAGATTGATTGAATTCTTCTTCCTCTCTGTCGTCATCTGCGTGTGTGGATGACGGTCTGTCTCCCTTTTTGTCACCTAATTCATTGCTGATTTCCCCCTGCCTGTTTTTTTTCTTCTGATTCTTCTTCTTGTCTCTTGCTGCTTGTATAACTGAATTCAGACATCCAGGCGAAAAGAAAAATCAGTTTTCTTCTCTGTACAGTTTTTTGTGACGCGCCCTCTCTTGTCCCCCATCCTAAGGGACTGGCGACTTTATGAGAAAGCAAAGGAAGGCCCAGAGGGAAATAGAAACACAAAGGAACTCACGTACTCTCCTCAAACAACGACAGACAGACAAACAAACAGAGAGATCGACTGTCTTCGACATCCCTCGGCCTATCAATCGATAATGAGTCGGTTGACAGAGTTGAAGGAGCTGGATTGGATGCTTGCGTTGTTTGTTCCCTTTTGGGGGGGGGGCAAAAATTCTGTTCCTCTCTGCACGTGTCGGTGCCTCATGGGTTGGCAAAAAATCGCTGAGGAAAGGAAAGGTTGCCGGCCGGGGGTTTGGACAGTGAGGACAGCGGGAAGTAAGCCTTGGCTGGAAAACGGAAGCGAATTGAATCGATCGAATGCAAGAGGGAAGAAAGAAGAAAAAACTTCAAGGTACGGGTCTTCTTTATTCCAAAGAACATTCAAATTCACTCACTCACTCCCTCACACGCCGACCGGCACCCCGACTTTCCTCTCTGTGACGTCGGATGGAGTAGAAAGGAAGGGAGAGAGAAAAGGGGTCGAAAAAGGGATATGGGGCGGGGTTGCACGGTGCGATAGAAGGAGGAGGGATGCGCAGAAAATGACAGAAGGAGATGCTACTTGGGTTTGTATAGGTGGTGGATGAGAGGTGCATCCGTCTACTCTGGTGGATGGATGGATTGATGGATGGGTCGGTGGATTGATCGATCAGAGAAGAAATGAGGAAAAGGGGGAGAGAATGAATCGCATTTTATAAGCTGCATTCGTTTCTTTTCTACTGTCCTTCTGCACACGCGGACTCACCGGCTTCCGCGTGTTCTGTTGTATTTTGAAGACTCTGTAGGTGCCCTGCTGTGTTGTCGTTTTGTATGACGAAGCAAGTGAGAATGTGTGTTCTTCATTCCTCTCTTTCTCCCCACTTTTGTCTGTCTGCCTTTCGCTTTCTCTTCTTCTGCCTTCTATCTTTCTCGCTCAATTCGATGAATGTCTGGTTTCAGCAGCATTCTTGACTTTTCAGTTAACACAGACAGACAGAGAGAGAGAGAGAGAGAGAGAGAGAGAGCTGTCAAGAACAAAACCTCCTTCGTGTTCGAAGCAGTAAATGAGTGAGCGAGTGAGTGAGTGAGTGAGCGAATGAGTGAGTGAGTGAGTGAGTGAGTGAGTGAGTCAATCTGGGAAAGAAGGAAGGAAGGGATGGGGAGAGGTATTGACGGATGGGTCTCTGCTCGCAAGTCTGTCTCTTCTTTTTGTCGTTGTCCCTTTTCTGTCTTTCCTCGTTGATGGGCGTAGTGGGAAGAAGAAGATGAACAGAAGAGAGAAAGGATAGATAGCCCAGACGTTGGGCTACTAGGAAGAGACAGACACCGCACTCTGGATTGGTTGTTTTGTTGCCGACCGCTTCCTTTTTCTTCTGCTATTTCTCGTCTCTTCACATGCCCTCCATTCAGGCTGAGTGGTTTTGTCTTGTGTGTGCAGAGCGGGTGGGATGAGTTAACAGCTTACTGACCGACTGACTGGCTGAAGTATTCCTTCCTTCCTCTGGATGTTCTTTCTTGTCTCCCTTTCGGGAGGGAGGAGGTGCATTGTCCATCCAGAGGTTCATGCAAACAAAAGAACGAACCCCTCGATGGGTCGACGCATTTGTCGAAAGACAGACAGACAGACAGACAGACAGAAACAAGAAGAAAGAGAGAAAGCTTGTGACGTCCGTTGCGTTCTCTGAACAGCTCGCTTGACTGCTCTCTCTGCCTGCCTGCCTGCCTGTCCCTCCGCTTGTCGAGTTGGAGATTCGACCAACCTCTGCATGGCTCGGGTGGTTGGTTTATTTTCTTTCTTTCTTTCTTTTGTTTTCTCCGCGTCGGATGGATGCCGGGGGCACGAAGGAAGGAAGGACGGAAGAAGCTAATTTCATTCAAATCAAACACCGATTGATCATCAAGAGCTAGAGAGAAACGGTGAAAAGCTTGGCAGAGCGGAGATGGGCAGTGTAAAATTTATGGTGGCGCAATGGTTTGCGTCTGGCCGTAGTTCACCCACCTGTCAGTGACTGACCGATCGATTGATTGGCTGATTGGTCGAGTCGAACAGACAGACAAAAGGAAGAGGAGGGGACTGACTGGAGGCAAAGATCGGGGCCAAAAGACAAACCGACAGAAAGATGCTCGTTGACTCATCTGATCGGTTCTTTGGTCCGAATTCATTTCCTGTCCTTGACGCCCTCTCAATTTGTTGAATTTTCCTTCCTTTTGTCTGAATTAGATTCCGATCCACAAAACTCTCATGAGTTGATTCTCGTCATTTGTTTCAGTCTCATCTCCCTCCCTTCCACGTCGCTGTGCGGCTGTCCCCTCACTCTGTCTGTCTCTCTTGCGCAGTCCTACCCGAGGCATACAGCTGTAGTCCGTCAGGCAGCTGGGATGGTTGCTTGCAGGAAATCGAAGAAACTGATGCAATGCTCTGGCAGGTTTGCAAGCAGCCTCTGGGAGTTTTTCCTCGCTGAGAGAGCACGGGGGGAAAATGAAAAGAGGCCAAAGAAAAACACTGTACAGACAACCGCTCACTTTCGCGCAATGCATGGCTTGAAAAACGGATTCCACGAACTACCACGAACAGAGGAAGAGGGGGACAGACGAAAACAATGCTAAAAAATCAGTCTTGCCTAAGATTCAGACTAAGATTCTGCCCTAAATTCTGTTATATCTGCATTTATGTAGAATACGTAAAAAAATTAGAGGAAGTAAGATCAAGAAAAGGAGATCAAATTGCAACACGTAGCAACACGCCAATATATGTATCATATAGTAGGGACGTTGACGTCGATCTTAATTGCATATACTTAAAAGACTAGTTAAAAGAGAAGTAGCGGGCTAGGTAGCGGAGATCGAATCCATCTAGGAATGTATAATTTTTTACTTTTTCGTGTTTAGTATATTGATTGATTGATATATTCTTACCAGTATGTCTTAAATAGCCTAGTTTAAAAATAATTAAGATATATATACGGTCTTCTTTTGTTTGCTAGTACTTTTAAAGTACTCATTTAATAAAATTTATTTATTTAATTTTAATACTCTTTTTTTACTTGTTTTCTTTAGGTACATGCATGCTGTAAGATGAATAGTACAATGCTATATGGTTTCTATTATTCATTAATGACCTGCATGATGAGATTCAGAAAGGAAAACGGGGAGATGGAAAGGAAATGGAGGGGGTTCACCTTGCTGGGGCCAGTTTGGGAAGCATAGGCTACGCTGATGATCTTGTCTTGTTTGCACACTCAGCAGCCGACCTCTAAGTAAAATTCGATGCCCTGGAGGGGTATTGCGGAAAGTGGGGGTTGAATGTCAATCTGAAGAAAACCAAGGTCCTGCGCCTTTGTGAATACCGCGAGAACTGTAAGGGCATGATTTTATACCAAGGGAGGGAAGTAGACTGGTGTGATCAGTACAAATATTTGGGTTGCCTTCTGTTTGAGGGAGGGGATTTGACTTGGTCGATTGAAGCACGCCTACGCAGTGCAGAGCGTGCAATGGGGGCGGTAATTGGTCTGGCTGTGAGTCTGTCTGGGTTGCCTCTCGGGGGAAAGATGCAGCTGCTGAAGGTGTGCTGGGAGCAGGTGGTACTCTATAGCCTGGAGTGCTTTCCGATAAGACAGGGAGACTGGGAGGCAATTGATAACTTGCGGCTCCGGTTTGTTCGATGGGCGGCCCGACTTCCAGTCAGGAGTTTGCGTGTACCCTCTCTTTTATCTGTTAATTTAATGTCTGCTCGCGCGCTCTTATGTGCTCGTTTTGCTTCATTCTGGATTATACTTAACCGTTCGCATCTCCCTATTCTTCAGGATCTTTTGAATTCATGGAAGGAACCAGCAGGGCAGAAGCAAAGAAGAGCCGTCAATGTACGTCAATGGTTTGTTCAGATGGGCAGGCCTTAACTTTTTAACGTCTCTCCCTGTCCGGAGCTCAGAAAGATGGGCCCCGAAGGGGAATTTGTTTGTTTCTACCAAAATTAAGGATACCTAGGGAATAAAATGCATGAAAAGGGGAGACAGGGAAGAAAGGGGCAACTTCTCCTTGTCTGCCTCTTTATCAGGACTACAGAGAGCTCTTCCGTCTTTTTCATGTTCTTCTCTATTTCTTTTGTCTTCAAAGAATGGCCCCAAGGTACGGATATCCTGTCTGCCAAGAAGTGCTTTATGTGAGAAGATTGAGCCACTCCTAAGGGTATTGACACTAAATCGGAAGGGTCTGACGGGGGGGGCCAACTCTCCGGGAGAGGTGTTTTGTCTGGCAGAGGGTTGTTCAAATGGAAGAAAAATTGATGATCTCTAGCACCGGCTTTCAGTATGCTCCAATTGGGTAGAAGCAAGAAATAAACTAAACAAAGTGGTAGAAGGAAAGAAAGTGAAACAAAGGATTCAGAGAGAAGGAATTAAAGGATCGGATGCAGCCAAAACAGAAGCCCAAAAGATGCTGCTTTTGGCTTTACAAGTCGATCCGTATGAAGCATGCAGAGCCGTTTGCGATCTTTGTTACTCACTGTGCACGCCTGTTTCTGTGTGAACGCGACCTTTTCTTCTTCTGTTCGAGTCTTCTATTGCCATCTCCAACGCGCATGCTGCTCGTGAGCTCACCAAGCGAGCACTTCAGGGGATCTCGCGCTTAGCCTTATCTCTAGAGTTGAGTGATTGACGATCTCTTGCATGAACATGGGCTGCTGGGAGCACGGCTCCACTCTAACAAAGCCACTTTCATTCATTCAGTATAATGCTATATGATGGTCTGAAGGTACGTCTGACCTAGAAGCATTAATGTTCAATCTAGTCAGTCAAACAGTCTGTTGATCACTTCATGCACCAGGCTGCTCGAACCATTAGCTACATTTATTTGGCCTCGTCCCATAGCAGCCTTCACTAAAATTAATATGATCGCGCGCGCTCTTTCTATTATCGTGGCCCGGCGGCAACCCGTCTCCGAGCTAGTCCCGGTACCTATATACTATGCGTGCTCACGCCCTGGCAGCACCTCTCACGCCGCCACATGTACAGCCCGACGTCTCAGCCCCGGGCATGCCCCTCACACATGCCTATGTAAGTATAGCGCATATTATTAGCATTCGTTTGAGGATCCTACCCCCAAGAAGCCTTCCTATGACCCTATGGTCTGTCAATTAAACTCTGGGCTTTGGCAGCGAAGGCGCCAGGGCTTTGACGATAGAAAGCTCATTCTTTCTAGTATGCAATATCGTCAAGGCTCTGGTAACAGAAAACTAATTCTTTCTAGTATGGAATATACCTCCAGTCCATTGTAGCTTTAAAATATTATAACCTAATTTAATCTAGTTTAACCTAGTTTTAAAATATTTTAATACTCTCTTATAGTATCTGCTATAATCAACTTAAATATATAAAATAATAAAAAAAAAAATATTGATTTTAATCAGTTTGAATCTGTCAGTCTTAGTCAGTCTTCATTTAGGAATTCTAGATCCACGGACTCTGCGCGCAGCAGGGCGATAGTCATCGTCATCATCATCAGACTCTGTAGCCCCCCTTCCTTCGCTGCCACTATATTCGCTCGTCGCCCGGGCAAACAAAGTAGCCTTTGCTTTCGCTTTGTTTTTTGCCTTAGCCTTTGCTTTTGCTTTCGCTTTTCCTTTTGCTTGTGCTCTTTGTCCTCTTGTTTGATGCCTTTCGTGCCGTCGAGCCTCCACCTCCACAGCTTCTTCAATCAATTGGCTAATATCTCTAGTTGCAGATTCAGCAGATGAATTAAAAGCTGCAGCAAGAGGTGCACTGGCGCAAACGATTGCGTGCGCCGGTGCACCAACTTTTGACTTGAAGGGATACACATCAACCGCGGGCTCATACTCTGTCGTCAGGGCCCATAATTCTCTGCTTTCATTGAAAACTTCAAAGGCTAGAGCCCTTTGAACCTCGCTCAACTCTCCACCTGCATGAACAGAAAGACGTCTTGCTTTCAGCTCCTTCTTCATCTCTCTTTTTGTGAGAGCTTGCAGCCCCTGTCTCCGAACGTTTTCCTTTTGTTTGGCTGTCAGCTCTCTCTAAATTTTTAATGTTTGAAAGTAAAGTGAAAGAGGGAAAGAATGAATTTTCATGCCCTCCCCACCTGCATCTCTCTCAAGGCCAGTACATCGACCTTCTTCATTGAACAAGACACGGCAGCCAATGTCACACAGAGGAATCAAAGGGTACGAAGGAGTTCAAAGAAAGTTAGAGAAGAAGACTCCTCCCTCCCCTAAGGTCAAAAAGGATACAACTGCATAGGCACGGTCAACATCCTCCTTTGCAAGTGACTGATACATAAAGTACTTTCCTGTTGATTCATTTGCACAAAACGTGAGTTGTTCAATATGCACAAACACACAAGACGCGGTGGCTTGCTCGAAAGAAGGAAGCACTCTGTCAGGTCTGCCTTCCTCTCTTAGAGGCTCCCCATCAGTGAAACGGAGAAGCTGATACACATCGCCCTTCCAGTATCTTTTTCGGGATGCATCATCTCGGTGAATCGCTGCCTGTCTGGTCGAGCCGCGAAAACGATGACGGCCTGCTGCCGCCGTGTCTTTCGACGTTGTTGGCATGACTTTATTCACTACAGCTTTTGTAATCGTTGCAAGGTGCCTTCCATCATCCCCAAACATCTCATTTGTCGGGCTTGCCTTCAGCCCTTGCGCCCTCCGAGAGACGCACACAGGGAGAGGCACAGAGTCATTCAAAGGACAAGGAGTCACGAACTGAACAGACTCGCTCTCAGCGTCAGAAACTGATTCTGACTCACCTTCTTCCTCCGTTTCTAATCTCACATCTTGGACAAACAATGCGTCTTTCATCTCAAAGGTGTCTGAATCATCACACCCCGATCCAATGACCTCTAAGAGCTTGCCCCGATTAAAGCGTTCGACGGGTGGAATTGCAGGCAGTCCATGCATTCCTAATTTCTCGAGCTCTCCTCTGAGATCTTCCATTTCTTCCTCCATCAATTTTTTAATCTCTTCATCCCCTTCCCACGGTTTACAGCAGACGGCACAAGAACAAAGGGTCCGCTTCTCCTTACTCCCGCCCCCAAGTGCCTCTTCAAGCCCCCCCATGTCTGCTGCAATGAAGTGACGGACTGCTTCCAAAAAGGACAGAATTGACTTCTCTGTCTGACCAAGGATGTACATGCAAACTCGAGAAAACAGCTCTTCACAGCAGAGGTCTGTGAACGTCCGGGGGGTGAAGAAGTTGGGAGGAAATGCAAACCGCAGCACGTCATGCACCCCTCACCCCCTCCCAGTGGCACCCACTCCCACCGGCTCCCACTGACCTCAAGCAAATTGGTGAACCATGCCTAGATGAGTTCCATGTCCTTCTTCTCCTTCAAGCACTTCAAAAAGCGGTCCACCTTCTCGTTATCTGTTAGGTCAGCCCTCTGCATGAGGGCAGCAACATCCAACCGATTTCTGATCGGCCTTTCCGCCGTCTTCCCAGAGTTTCCTGGATTGTTCGAGAAGATGAGGGGCTTGTTGGGCTTGTTGGGCTTGTCGGGCTTATCGGGTTTGTCGGGCTTCGGCTTCTTTGGGGCTCCCTGCGCTGCAAACAAGACAAAAGAGACAAAGGCAATAGAAGAGTCAGATCCACAGTTATGCAGTCTGAGACAGTGTGTGAAGAGAAGTGGAGAACACTGACCGTGGATGCAGTTCTTCGATATGCATGCATGCAGAACGATTGAGTCAGCCAGTGAAAAAGAAACGGACCCATCCAGTTGGCTATCAATCCCCGCGATGCTCCAGAAGGAGGACTCTCCTCCCGTGTAGAGGGGGGGGCAGTCCGTTTCCGAGACTGCGTGTCAGCCTCCTACACCGGGGGCGCCTTTTGCTGAGGTTCCGCTTTCTGTAAGCCCCCTCCAAGCCGTTTCAAAAGAAAAGTTTTCAATTCGTCGGCCTGTCGAACATGTTGAAGCTTCAGAGCTTTAAATTCCTTTCGGGGTTCAAAGTACTTCTCAATGTGCTCTGTGGATTCCACCCCCAACGTCTTCAGAAAGAACTCTGAAACTGACTCAGCAAGGGCCGCATCTTCAAGGAAGTCTGACACAGCGATTCGCAAATGAGCGTCAAAAGGCAGGCTGGACATTTTGGGAAAAGAAAAGTACACAGACAGTGTCACGGTCAGATCGAATTTGCCAGCCTAAGGGTAGGTGCTGACCATAGCGGACCGACATACAGTAACAAGCCAGAAGACCGAGACGTTTTTCAGATAGCTTTTGCACCTTTGTGCATGTATGCATTAATACGTACAACTGCAAAAGCTACATGCATGTGGGCTTTGGGGCGGTACGTACAGTCGGGCTTTGATAGGCCTGCGTCTTTGGCACGGTCGGGCTTTGGTAGGCCCGCGCCTTCGGCGCGGTCAGGCTTTGACAGGCCCGCGCCTTCAGCGTGGTCGGGCTTTGGTAGGCCCGCGCCTTCGGCGCGGTCGGGCTTTGACAGGCCCGCGCCTTCGGCGCGGTCAGGCTTTGGCAGCGAAGGCGCCCGCGCTTTGACGGCCGTTCCGGATCAACCATAGGAAGCCTTCTTGGGGGTAGAGGATCCATATTTTTTTTATAATATTTTACTACATTTTATGGGCATATATACCAAGACCAACTCAATTTGGCAAACCCATACAGCCAATTATGATTGTGATTGCAAGTGTGAAAAATATTTTTATCGTGCAAACAGTTTTTTGAGACTTGTAACATGTTTTTGATAATATTCGTGAAGTCTGTGCAAATTTTCAAGTTCATACGTGCAACCAATTATGTTTGCAAAAAATATGAAAATTCAAAGTCGGGACTTAATTTTTTTGGTTTCCGGGGCCGCCCGACTTTAAATTTTCATATTTTTGGCAAACATAATCGGTCGTGCGTACAAACTTGAAAATTTGCACAGACTTCACGAATATTATCAAAAACATGTTGCAAGTCTCAAAAGACTGTTTGCGCGATAAAAATATTTTTCACATTTTGCAATCGCAATCGTAATCGTGCCAAATTGAGTTGGTCTTGGTATACTCATCATGCAACAGTGCATGAGCGTGCTCACCATATGGTGAACCCATCGCGCGCGATGTCGCGCGTAACCCGTTGTTGTTGCACTTGTCCCGACAATTTCCCGACTTTCTCAGAGTGACTACGAGTGACTGCCTTGTAAATCCGTGCGCTTTGTGTCAAAGTTTTCGATCCGCACAATGATGGTCTACACCATTGCCTGCAGTGGCCTTGTAGCCTGTACGTCTTTCTCGAATTCGATCCCAGGTCCTGCCGTCTGATACGTCGTCAATCAGTTTCTGTCAGCAAAATTCTTTTGTCTGACACTGATTTTTTTTGTCGACGTGCTGGTGCACCCGTCTATATGTGCAATTTTTGCAGTTCCACGCACCTCAGGAAGCTCTTCGTGAGTAAGATGTCACAGAGAATTGCTCTCATACAAAAAAAATAGTAGTTGGGTAAAAAGAAGCAAGCTGACTGACCACAATCGAACAGACTGGAATGAAACGTCTTGAGCGTCTCCGAGATATCTCCAAGAAGCTTCAGCCGAGGGAACCCGCCCCCTCCCCAAGCGATGCGGGCAGCAGTCTCCTTGAAGACTTGGCAAGGGCGCAGGGACAGGGCAGTGCCTCTGGGCCCGCAGCAAAACCCCGTCCGTTGTACTCCGAAAAGAAGATCCAATACAACCCCCTTCCACCTCCCAGAGAGTCATCTCCTCTCCCTGCGCGGCAACAAATGAAGACCCTCCTCCATCTGCAGACGGCGTCACACGCGTTTGCCGTCACTAACCCACCTCTGGCAAGAATTTTGACCCGCAAGTTCTGCAATTTCGCGGCCGACAGAGACATCGGTAGGCCTGCATGACCTAGACGCATGACTCTCTCCTCAGCCCGAAGCCTTCTGCTCTGTCTCCGGTGTTCATGCTTTCCTTCCCTCCTTCCGTCCTTCTTTCCTTCCTTTCCTCTTCCGGATTATCTCATCGATCCATGAATAAGTCGAATGACCCCGTCCCTTTTGGGGGGATCAGCTCTACTGAGTTTTTGTGCGTCAATTCTCAGGTTCTGCTTCTGAGTTGGAATCTATCCATCAGTCTTCATTCTGAAGAGACTATGCAGTCGAAATGAAAAAACGGTTCCTCAAAGACCCCACACGCCTAATCCTCCATCCATCCATCCATCCGTTCATCCATCCGGGCCTCCTTTCTTCCTTCTCCCTCCTCCCTCATCCCTCCGCCTTTCTCTCCGTTCCTCCGCACACGCGCGGGTGTGTCGGTGTAAGCTTATCTGTCTGTCTGTCTGTCTGTCTCTCTCTCTCTCTCTCTCGAAGAAAAAGAGGGAGAAGAAGAAGAAACATATAGTCTGTTTCTCTCTCTCTCTGACTCTCGCTTCCTCTCTCTCATCAAAAATGCGGACACAAAAGTGTGTGCACGAATGCGTTCGAATGATTGCGTATGGGTGTGTGTGGTGTGTGTACATGTGTGGGCGTGCAGCTCTGGACAGCTTCACCAAGTCAAAGTTCTGCCCCTCCTGCGGCGCTGTGCGTGTGGTGCCCTTCACCGGCACACAACTTGCCCGTCCCACAGACAAGCAAAGGAGGCGAAAGCTTTTGAAGAGGGCGGAAAGGGGGTCTGGGGTATCTGGAGTACGGGGTGCCGCCTCCTCTTCTTCCTCTCATCTCCCAGAATTCCTCAAAAAGCTCAGTGGGCAGCACAACGCAAATGTGGGGGCGGCGTTTCAGGGTGGAGGAGGTCAACAAAGCGATTCGAGACCTGGGGCAAAGGGGACGAAGACCGTGAAGAGTGAGGCGGTGGGTCTATCTGTCTCCTTTATTCTTCCCCTTCTCTCTTCTCCGCTTCTCTTCTCTTCTTACATAAATCTGTATACATGCACACTCGTACGCACACACATACATACGCTCCCCCCGGGTCTCGATTTGTGCTCATCCTTCTCTCCACAATTCCTCTTTAACCAAGTCGTCTTTCACCTCTGTGTCCCTCCCGCCAAATCAGCTGATGGAATGGAGAACCCTCAGAGAGATGGCGACAGACGGGTCTCCTCGAACAGTCAGGGATGTGCATTTCCTTTTTGCAGTCGGGTGTTGAAAGCGCCTCTTTGTGTTCTTTTTGGTAGCGTGGTCCGTGGATGAGCCCTCAGGTGCATCCATGCTGTCCTTTTCTTCCCTTCCCTTCTCTTTCTTGCCTGTGGTCTCCAACCCTCCTGTGAGCACAGCCTCTTTCTTCTGCATGGCTGCATTCTTTCAGGTGTATTTCTGCAAAGCGTGCGGGAACACGTCGTCGGCCCCCGCCGTCTTCACAGAGAAAATTGCTGTCAGACCGAAGAAGCGACTTCGCTCTTCTGGGCCCGTATCTAATCGTCAGCACAAAAGCAAGAGTGGAGAGGAGAAAGAGAAGGCAATTGCTGCCGCCGCCGCTCTCAAGGAGGAGTTTGCAGGTCTGGACAGACAGAGAAGGATGAAGACGCAGGAAGAAGAGGAAGAGAGACGACGGGGGTCTCAGAACAAATCTGGACCTAGTCCTGCTGGTGGCAGTGGAAGTCTCAATTTCCTGTGCGAAGGACCCTCTGCTGCTTCTGCTGCTGATGTTGGCAGTGGAAAGAGCTCCTTGAATATCTACGCGCACAGCGGTGACCTTGGGTCTTCCCTTCTGGATATGGACGAGGGCGGAGCGATTGTTCCTCCCGATTTTATCCTTGACACAAGAGGAGAGAGCGTGTCGCCGCCTCCGGTCCCGGTCTCTCCAGCTTCCCCGCCGCGTCTCTCGCAAACAACAGGAAGGGGAAGAGGAAGGGGAGGTGCAGTATCGGCATTCAGGAGCGCGGATGCAGCAGCTGTCGGGGGGAAGGTGAAGGAGACGGGTGGGGGGGCGGAGAGCGCCACACACCCCAGAGGGTTCCGAACGCTGGCGTCTGTTCCTTCTTCGAAAGCAGAGGCCAAGAAGAAAAAGGAAAGCACGGAAAGGGGGGGCACGGAGGCCCAGACGGAAATGAGGGGCACGAAGAGAGCAGGGGACCTCGAAGCGGGGGGCAGAGGGAGAGGGCAGGGACGGGGGCTGGATGGATTACGAGGAGGACCTGTGGGGGGATCTGCTGAAGGGTCGGGGAAGAAGAAAAAGAAAACAAAAGGAACTGGCGGCATCATGGATTCTGCATTGGTTGGTCTGTTCGTTCCCTTGTTCCGTTCTTTCTTTGGGTTTCTTTCTTTCCTCCTTTCTCCCTTCCTGTGTTTGAACCGTCTTTTCATCTTTGCATCCGGATATACGGCCCCGTATGTCTACATGTCTTTGTCTCTATCCGTGAATGTGCCGTCGTAGGTTTCCTCTTCTCACTGTTGATGTCCCTGTCTTTCACGTTGTTTGTCCGTCTTCTCGTTTGGATTCATGTTTCGCGTTGCTCCTCAGCCATCTTAGACCTTCTACTTCTCGTTCTCTGGTTGCAGTTCCAAATGGACTCTGGGGGGGGACAGGAGGGCTTTGGGGGGTTGGACACTGGACTGTTCTCCCTGACTTTCGGGGGCCTTGGTGGAGACACCAACACCGTGTCTGCGTCTTCTGTCTCGCGAGGTTCGGCGTCGGCAAGCAGGGCTCCTCCCCCCTCCGGCAGTCGGGGAGGACATCGGGGAGGAAGAGGCAGGGGAAAAGGTTAGGCAAATCCATTGCTTCAACTGATCAAGATAAGTCGACAGTCGATCAATGACAGTCAGTGGGATTCGTTTCTTCACGTATGTGCCTGTACAAAGAGAGGTGCTCGGGGACGTCGTGACGGCTTTAGGAACTACGTCTCTTTTTAAACTACAAGACTAGCTGCAAGAAAAGTTTTTAGAAATACTGTCATAACTATTCAGGCTTGTAATATATACCGATCGAGCTGCACCTCCAAAAATTCTTGTGTTTTGAGCATGCTTCAGGACATCAATCGATCTCCGTGCTGCGTTCGCAGGTCTGACTGGATATTGAGTCTCGGTGTGAACCGAGTGGGAGATAGGCATGCAAGGGGTGTTTATGTGCCGTCCCTAACTCCGCCTCGACCTGCTTCGACATGCTTTTGTCCCCCTTCATCCTTTTCGTGATCGTGAACGTTTTGCGAGTCCCACTCGAAAACGAAAAAAGGGCTTATACTTTCTAAAAAACAAGTCTTTAATTTTTTTTTAAATTTTTCTAGAAAATCTTATAAGAACGAATCGAATGTTAAACGATCCTTTTAAAAATTCGATGTATCTGATTTTCAAATATTTTTTTAAAATTTTTTTTCATGCATACATCATTTCAACTAGTAGCGCTTCAAATAATTTTATAATAAATCTTGGGTACTTAATAATAGTTTCTTAATTCCGTAGGATAGGATAGAATAGGATTAATGTCTGGAGGATTGGCCTCCTGCCCCAATGCCGAGCGCTCGACGTGCGGCGTCCAGAAAAAGCGCATACACACGTCGGACCTTCCTGGCCGGCCCGCACAGGCCAAAAAGACCTGTGCCGCAAACTGTTTACGTGATAATCAATCGATTACTATCAATCGCATACGAAAGACTGTAATCAATCAACTCTCACTGACGATGCTGCGGCCCGCCGATCAACCCGGTGGCCGCCGATCGACCCGTAAATCCTGACAGAAATTTGAATTAGACTGAATGTTTACTCAATATAAGTGTTAATTGATTGATTAATTGAGTGCTAGATTGAGTCGCAATTTGATTGATTGACTCCGACCAAGTCAGATTGATTGATTCAATTTGATTGACTAGTTGATTGACTGGTTACATGCGCGCTAGGGGTATCACAGCAAAAAAAAAAAAATATAAAGCAAATTCTGACTTACTTTTCTTTTTTTTTGCCGATGATGTTCAGTGATAAACAACTGGTATTCACGTGTTGCGTAACTGTTGTTTGGGTGTTGCACATTACTACATAACTGTTGCTTAGCTGTTACAGAAAAAAAATAAATAATTAAAGCCAATTCTGCTTTTCTTTTTTTTTTTTTTTTACTGTGAAGCCTGTGATACGCCTAGCATGCGCATCACTACCACTAGCACTACCATAACTTACCATTCTCACCCTAGTTCTCAGTGTAACTTAATTTTTACTACCTTAACTTGAATGCTAACGTAATAAAAGGTTCATCATCATCATCATACGCCATCGCTATTGGCCCATAATAGGCGTCTAGCGTTCGGCAAGTCACAACACGCAAGGCAGATTATTAAATGATGAACCCTTATTTCACAACCTTTAGCAAATAGCTTAACAGCTGCATTTTTTCTCAAACTCTTCCACTTCTGGCAGGGCGTGCTTGCGCATGAGCGAGGCTGCTTCATGTCATGTTGACTGCCAGCCATGCCATGCCACCTCATAACACCATCCTCTTCCCTGCTTGTACTTTCTAAGAATTTCCTTCACCTGACAGCCCTGAACCCAGCTTCCTTTCTTTTCTTTGACTGCCTTCTTCGGCTACTCTGGCTGTCTGGGGGCGAGGTCCTTATGTGCTTTGCTTGTGTGAATGCGAAGCCCCTGGGGGGTGGAAAACGTTCGTCCACATGCCTCACACTTCGTATCTCCATCTCTCTGCCCCTTTCTCACTTCCCTTTTCTTTTCCTTTTCCTCCGCTGCTCTCTCCTCTACCTTTTTCACCCCATCTTGAATTAACGCCCTCCACCTGCCTCTATGAGAGGCAAGTGTCTGCCACTCGGCCTCATTGATTTCCAGAAGGCGGAAATCAGAGAGGACACAGTCACTCCAACGAAGGAGGGGTCGACCAAGGGGGCGCTCTCCTTGGAGATGCCCAAACAACAACTGACGGGGAAAACGCTCTCCCCCCATTCTCCCAACATGCCCCAGCCACCGGAGTCTGGCAAGTCGGATGGTGTTCTTAATCGTGCGCAATCTAAATGCACGGCGGAGGGCGGCGTCAGGAGTACGCTCCTGACGAGGCTGGTTCATCACCTGCCTCACATGCGCCATGCACCATGACTCCAACTTCCCGATCTGGTCTTTTCGGGCTACCCACGTCTCTGCCCCATAGAGGAGGGCGGGGAAGACTGCACCTCTGAACATGTGCATTTTCGTCTTTGTTGTAAGCCCTGCCCGCTCCCACACCTCCCCCTGCAACTTTCCCCACACCATCCCTGCTTTCTGAATGCGGTGATAGATCTCTCCATTGAGAGACCCGTCATTCGATATCACACACCCCAGGTACTAAAAGTCTAAAATAACTTATAGATTGTTCAATTAATTAAATTGATGTAGAACATTTAAAATACACAACTGGGCCGGGAGAAACATATGATGATAAGTAGTTTATCACCCTAGTTATCACCATGAATCAAATGTCTTGCTCTATTTGGGATTAATTTTGCGTGTCTCCGCACTCCCATGCATGCGTGCTAGTGCCAGTCTGGTCACAGATGCCACACTGAATTTGTAAGATGCGGGAATGTCAATTCAACAGGATCCACATAGTCATTTGATGAATCGAAATCAATGACATCCGGGAATGCCCCACACAGCGCGGCCTCCGACCTGCCCTGTAGTCCCGTGCCGAAAAGATTGACGGTCTCCAGAGTCGGGATGCGCCTCGACCCCAGAAGTGGCAACACAGCGTCAGCTGATTCACTCAGGCAATTGTCTGCCAGAAGCAAACTGTGCAGAGGAGGTGGAGGCTGGTCCGACCAGGCCTGCATCAGAGTTGTGAACGCTGTATCATTCAGCAGTCCGCGCACCTCCAGAGTCCTTAAGCGAGGAAGCTTTTCTGCCACGAGGACTCCCGAAAGCGCGGCTCCGACTTCGTCCTCTAATCTAAAAAGCATGGGCGGATCAGTCTTGAGTCGAAGATTTCGGAGGGACGGCAGCTTGCCACTGTTTAGCCCTACGCATAGCGCCTTGACATCCTCCAGATTCTCCTGGCTTCCAAAACATACACAAAGGTCTACCAACCCGCTCAGGTTGCCAGAGCTGATCGTTACCGACAACATGACTACTTTCACGCTCTGCTCTTTTCGTGAGCCAAACAAGCCGTCAGGTCCGGTATGGCCGATCCTGAGGCCAAGCCGTTGCAAGGCAGAAATTCGGGGCGAGCACAGAGCCCCAGCAAAAGCATTCATGCTCTTCTCACTATTTTGCAACAGATCCACTCCCAGATTAACCAGTGAGGGCGTTTTGCCAGCTGTCAACACGGCAGACAGGCTCTCTGCAACACGCGTTTCTTCGGAGTCTTTCAGTTTATTCAGGGGGCAGCGGAGGGAGCGGAGAGCAGGGAGGACTCCCGGACCCCTTGACATACCGTCGAAAATTGCAGTCGCAATTTCAGGCTGATCGTTCAGCACAAGCTCCTCTAGAGAATGGAGCGATGCCTCCCCTAACTCCCCCCCTCCATCCCTGCTGCTTTCATCATGCTTTTCGAATCGCGCTTTTTCGAGGTTCAGTTTGCGCAACCCCGACAGATTCCCCCCGCGAACAACCTCACTGAACCCTCGCACTGCTCTATTTACCCCTTCGTCTCCATCCTGGGATATTAACTCCAGCTCTAGCTGCACTGGAGGAGCAACGCTGCTCTTTGATAGGCCGTTACACAGCCAGGCAAACGTCTAATCAAGGTGCCAACAAAGGCTGACACTCCTGAGAGAGGGAATCTTATTAGTGCTCAGCACTTCCCCTAAAATCCTACACCCATCCCCATCACCCTTTTCACCCTCCCAATGATCATCTGATTCATCCCAGTCAACAAAATTATTCCAATACCTGCTCCGCACAGACAGGCACATCTCCCGAAGGCATGGGAGACCCCCCCCAGCCAGACTCTCTGCAAGTGCTGCCACACCCTCATCCCGACTATCCACCCATTCCAATTCCAATTTTTGGAGAACCGAACATCCACCCCCCCCCAACGATCTGCCGAATGCCGACAAGGCATCCCCGTCTACAATGCCCGCACCAAGCTTTAGTCTGAAGATCTGCAGCGACTTCAAGGCACCCACTCTCATCACATCTGCGAGGGCCCCCAAACCCTCTTCGGGAGCGTCAGAGATCATTTGAAGATCGAGGAACTGAAGGCCCATCGCATTTCTTGTCACAAAACTTTGACACATGCAAGGCCAAGAAAGCTTCAGATGACCTATGACCTCCCTCGCTCATTTTCAAAGTACACAGCTGAGAGAGACGTCCCGAATTGAAAGCATTTGCTAAAGCAATAATCCCCTCTGAAACTAAATGACGGCCCCCCCCCCGAAAGGTCAACGTCTCTCAGAGGGGGACACCCATCTACTCCGAAAGCAGTAGCGAAGGCCGCGAGCTGGGGAGAGACCATCCGGGTGCCCCCCAGGTCAAGGCGTCGCAATCTCGGAAACCGTCCCGACGCGACAATGGCGGCAGCAGACGCAACATCGCCCCCTCCCACCCCCAATCAGTCAAATAGGACATTGTCACTCAAATCCAACTCCTCCAATTCTCTCAGCCCACTTGTTGACAGAAAATCATTCAACGGAGCAAAGTCTCTGTGCTGCCGCGATACATGGGTGAGAAAATTTCTCTTCAAATTCAGCACTCGCAAGTGAGGCACGGCCATCTCTCTAACCGCTGCAGCCAAGTGTTTGAACCCCCCTGGTCTCATTGCATTCCCTTCAAGGTCCAGCGACCCGAGAGACGCCACCTTCTTTGCTTTCAACGCCTCCCCCAATGCTGCGACCCCCATGGGGCCTGCCTTGGTTCGTGCCAGGTTGAGCGACTGTAGGGGGAGTGCATCAGCTGGTGAAGGCAGACCCTTTGCCAGCCCCCGCACCCCAGAGGGGCCCAGAGGGTTGTCGCTCAAGTCCAGACTGAGAAGAGCGGGGAGCCATCCCAAGGCAAGGATGGAGCCGAGGGCTTCAGCAGAGGCACTGCGGAGATGATTCCCTGCAAGCATGAATGAATGAGGGAGCGACCCTCCGGGCGGATCGAAAGAAGACAAAAAAAAGTGATCTGCAAAAAACGAAGCCAAACTACTTATGGATCCGAGGTAAGCTCCCCTTTCTTGTTTTCTTTGGGTTCGTCCTTCAGTTCTCTTCTTTTTTTGCGAGGGGGGAACGCCGTCCAGCAGCGCTGACAAAATTTCAGTTCCGAAGGAAAGAAGGAGAATCCTTTCGCAGGGTCTCAAGGTGAGACACTCAAGGGAAGAGTGAAGCATCAACCTAGCACTACGTTTAGCAGGCACTCACATGGGTGTGTGAGAGAGGGTTGCGTGAAGGGCACATACATGGGACAGGGTTTTTGACTGCCTCTGGGTACAGTTGAAGAGAGAAGTGCACGGGTTGAAATGTTAATCAATAGCAAATCTGGGGGGCCCTCTCAGCACATTGCACTTGCTGCAGGCCGTCCCTAGCTGACTGGCTGGGTGCTCAAATGATTTTCTCTTTTCGCTGTCCAGAAGGCGCGGCAAGGAAAAACGGGCACCCAATGTAAGGAAATGAACTTTTTATTCGCATCAGGCCAAAACACCTTACGGACTGACTGACCACTCAAATCAAGCTCTTCGAGGGAGCGTGGGAACTGATAGAAAAGAGCAACTGCCGCATTGGTCAGATCGCACTCTGCAGCCAGGAGGAGCATGCGGACGACAAAAAATGTTTTTTTCTGCGAAAATGAATATCAGATGGCGGTCTTGAGGGAAAAGGGAGGAGGAAGGAAGGAAGGATCGAGTGACTGAAGCACACCTACACCAACGGTTTGTCAACTATTTCAGAGGGCCCATTAGATTTCCCTCGTTGAACACCTTGCTATAGATGGTCCCAAACCGATCGATCAGTCATCCAACCAGCCGATATATGACTGACTGGAAAGGTTGAGAGTCTTCATACAACTAGGGGGCATTCCTATTGTCCCTCCGACTTTGAGTCGCAAGAAAGAGATGAGTCTCGGCAGCGCGGCTTCATTGCACGCACGAGGCCCTGCAGGGAGACGGTGCAGGGGGGGGTGAGAAAATGTGAGATCGTGTGTATTCAGACATGCCCGATGGGATCTCACACAGGCTGACACTTTCGGGAGATTTCGTACGGACGGCAGGAGGGTGGGGGGAGGGCACACAGAGCGGTTGCTTTCTCTGCATGCTGCATTCGTTCTGACTTCTGTCAACGGCTCTTTTTGTCGTGAACACTCCGTACACGTATTCTTACACCTGTTTTGCTCTGCAGTCAGAGGGAAGCTGGTGACGACAGAGGGGGAGGTGAAAGGTCGGTCTCCTATCGCCCTGTGTCAGCCGACCTGAGCCAACAGCACGCGTGCAGCCCCACTTCCCTTCTGAGGTCCCCTTTCTTTTTCTTTTTCTTTCTTCACCCCTGACCATACATTCATCTGGCACACGGACCGCATCGGAGAGACTCGAGAGTCTGGGGCTCACGAAAGGATGACAAGAAAAGATCCTATTTTCTCACACCCAGAGAGAAGCCTGCAGACAGACAGGCAGGCAGGCAGGCAGGCAGACAGACAGACAGACGGACAGACTATATGTTTCTTCTTCTTCTCCCTCTTTTTCTTCATGAACACCACAGACAAAAAGAAAGAAAGAACAAAGACAAAAGGCCAGACAGGCAGGCAGGCAGGCAGGCAGGCAGGCAGACAGACAGACAGACGGACTATATGTTTCTTCTTCTCACTTCTTTTCTTCATGAACACGACAGACAAAAAGAAAGAAAGCAACAAAGACAAAAGAACATCACGACAGACAGACAGACAGACAGACAGACAGACAGACAGACTGTATCGTCTTTTCTTCACTTCACTTTTTCCGAATCGCTTCCTTTCTTTCGGGCAGACAGACAGACAGACAGACAGACAGACAGACAGACAATATGTTTCTTCTTCTTCTCCCTCCTTTGACAGACAGACAGACAGAAAGAAAGAAAGAAAGAAAGAAAGAAAGAAAAGAAAGAAGCGCACGACGAAGGAACACCCATATCGAGAGAATCCAGAGAAAGCATCCAGGAGCAGACCCCGGGCAAACTGGAAGACTCAAACGAAACACGCGGAAGAAAGGAGAAAATGAACCAGCTACGGTCAGAACAGCAAAAATGGTCACAGCCTGGCACTCGCAATTGCACATACATGCCCATCTGCTATCGTGAAACCGACGACGAGAGAGACAAGAAAGAACTATCGTTCCCTCTGCAGACCTGTTAAGTCCACATTTGTCAACGGAAGAACGCAGCGTCCCTGCATCCACAGAAAAAGCCAGGGTCTAGATCAGACTTCTCCAAAAAGCCTTGCGGATGAGTGAAGCGGGCACTAGAGATTAGACTGGGAGCTTGCTTCCACAGAGTCAACCGGCGGACTGCACAACTTTAACTTTTCTCCCAAAATGACGCCAATATGCAGAAGTCTGTCTATCTGTAGAAATCCCCTGGAACCGCGAGAAGCAGGCGCGAGGCACCCCATTCTGTTGAAGCTGACCGTTCGAATAAATTCTAAGATCACCAGAGCACAGCCAAAGCCGTCTCTGTTCCAGGCAAGCTCAGAAATTTCCTGCAATAAACGGAAACCGCCATAGCAAACACTTTTCTCGAAATACGCATGCAGGATGGCATGAGGGAGATACTCAAAGGCCAGCTGTCGCTGACGACACCCTGAAAGAAAAGAAACGAAACGAAAAGAGCGCAAGCGACAAAGAGGAGAACGCCATACCTGTGCAGTCGGGCGAGCGCGCTCAAAGACAGCAGCGAGCGCCTTTTCCCTGGCCTCCATATCCATGTCAAATGCGACTGAAGAGAGCAAGCTAGGAGACGGCGAGGAACTAGTGTGCTGTATGGTGACAAAATAGTCGCATACAAAAAAGCTGCGCAGAATGGTGGAGCTCTCAGATGGGAAAAGGCCCGAGGAATCACTTTGAAGGAAATCCCAGGAGCCTGGCAACGTATTGCGACGTTTGCGCAGCAGGAAGGAGAAAGCGGGAATCCAGTCTCGGGTCTCTAGAAGCGTCAGACGTTTTGGAGACTTGGCTTGCGGCCCTTGCACAAATCGTTTGTTCGATGTTCTTCGTGCACAGCAGTAACAGCACAGCTTGAAGAAAAGCTGTGTAGGAATCAAAGGCTGGTCTCGATAGGTCGAAAGTCCATGATGAAACTTATCATGAATGATGTTTCGAGCTCTGTGTCTATCTGTGTCTCCAGCCGTCTCCAACGGTCTTCATTCGATGCATGCATTTCGGTGCGCGCGATGCATGCATGTGCGCGCGCTGCATGCATGCGCTCGGCGCGCGCGTCGAGACTTCGAGACGTCATGCATGCAATCATTGCGCTGCATGACCCTGAGACGTACTCCGGAGGGCTGTCGAGAACAAAGCAGTTGGAACTTGGAAAAGCGTACATATGCACAAGAGATCCCGCACAGTACTCTCATTCATTCTTCGACAATCACACCGAATTGCAGCTGTACTGAATTGCGTCTGTACATCAAACCAACAGAAACGCACGTCATTGTCAGAGCCTTTCCCGTCTCGTCTCCAATCTCCGTCCTTCGTTCTTTGACAAGTTATCGCACGTTTCCCTTAATTACCTCTGACAAGATGAGTGCCGGCATGCCCGACCCTAAGTCCTGTTGGTTTGAGAACTTCAAGAAAGAACTTCCGCGCGTTGATGGGAAGGTCTTCGCCATCACAGGCACCACTTCCGGCACGGGCTTTGTGGCTGCCCGCACGGTGGCCGAGCAGGGCGGTACGGTTCTGCTTTTGAACCGGCCCTCCGAGAGGGCAGAGAAGTCCCTCGCGTCTCTTAAAGAGGCGGTCCCCTCCGGCACCTTCGAAGCAGTCGACTGCGATCTCCAAGACTTCGCCTCCGTCCGCAAAGCCGGGGAGACGGTGAAGGCACAGTACCCCCACCTGTACTGCCTCGCAAACAATGCGGGTGTGATGGGGAACGAAGACATTGCGACAAAGGACGGCTACGACGTGCAGATGCAGACGAACCACCTCAGCCACTTCCTCCTTACTTCTCTTCTTCTGCCCTGTTTGGAGAAAGGTGCAGAGGTCCATGGAGAGGCGCGGGTGGTGAATCACTCGAGTGGGGCACGGAAGTGGACGAAGAAGTTGGAAGCCCGCTTTCTTGAGAAGAGGGGGGGGGATCTGGGAGGGAACGGAAAGGGGCTCGGGTCCCCCAACTTCGTCAGGTATCAACAGACCAAACTGGCGAATGCCGTGTTCACCCAGGCACTTCACAAGAAGCTGGCCGAGAAGAATTCGAAGGTCAAGGCACTCACCTGCCATCCTGGGGCCTCTTCAACGAATCTTGCGGATGATCTGATTGCGAAAGGATCGCTTGGTGGGGGTCTTTTCCTGACCTTGATGGGCTATGTGATTCAGTCCGCAGAGGACGGCACTATGGGTCTGCTGAAGACGATGATGGGAGACGGAGTGAAGAGCGGGGAACTGTGGGGGCCCAACGGGTGGTTTCACAGCATGTCCGGTCCTGCCGTCTCTGTGCCTGCTCGTCCTTCCGAGACGGACTGTGAGGCCCTCGAAATGCTCTGGGAGAAGAGTGAGGAGGCGTGCGGGAAGTTCCAAGTCTGAGTTCCGTTTTGTTATTTAATTGCGTGCAGTGAGTGGTTTGTCTGAAGGGGGAAGATCGGAATACGCCGAGAAACGTGTCGGTGGCGGTAGGGTTTGTGGTTCAGGCACTGTTTGTGATGCAATACATGCTTCCGATGCAAATGAATCTTTTGGGGTGTTCATGGGACTGACTGAACTGAGAGTCTCTTGTCAGAACGATTTGTTGGCTTCTAAAATTGAGGCACATGTAGTTGCGTAGACTCAGCCTGCAGGCAATGTTTGAAGAAGCTGTGATCTGCTGAACGATCATGCAAGAGGTTGCAAGTTCTGGGATGATCTCGATGAACCCAACTTGACCTTGCCGCTACAGACTTGCTACCAGACTTGCCACGTACAAAGGCACATACGTGACATTGGTGGCAATGCAACCGCATACATGATCCTATCACAAATGCCAAGTTGCCGAGTTTAATAGGTAACATTCGATTGGGATTGGTTCTTAGCTTTCTCGCCTCTCAATTCTACCTATTATGTTTTTTTATGTTACTTCTGAATTTATGTGTTTTCCACTAGGTTTTCCCTGGGGTTTTCCCTAGCTGTACTAGGGCCTATAGGGTCTTCCACATATCGTGCTAACAATTATCTGAATTAAGTTAGATTAACTTAAATTCTAGATTTTATTTTTGATGGATTCAATTAATTTGATTGATTGATTGATCATGATGAATTAGATTATACTTATAGTCATACCTATAGAGCTAGCTATAGAGTCATACCTTGCACAATTTATAGGCAAAATATAGGTTCAGTTTTATAGTTTTCAAGTTAATTTCAATACTGGAAATTCAGTGGAAAATCATAAAAGATTTATCTTATTTTTTGTTGTTTAAATTATTTGACTAGCTGTCTCAGTGCACAATTGATTATTGATAAGAACTTGAACGTAGCGCGACCCAGCAACGCTAGCAGCAACGCAACATGTTTGCACAAGTTTATATAGGCTAGCACCATCGTATTTCAATCCCGAAAACAGAAGGGCCAATGTTGCAGACCACGGTATGAGAAACAACGTTTTTGTTCTCACTTGTTCGCGCGTAGAACCACATTTGGGAAGCTTTATACACGCATAGAGGCAAAACTTGCATAGTGTATTCGTTATGCCAAGTAATAAATTTGGTAGACTCACTCGTGTCCTTTTTCTTGTTAACCACAGCAGTGCAGCAACAGACAAAACGCACACACCCCTCAAAGTACCCTACATGCACGCCAAGAAAAGTCGAAGCCTGGCTCCACTCCTCAGAGCCCAACAGGCGGCGTAAAAAACAGGCAGCGTACTTCCTTGGAGAGGCGTTTTGAATCTGATCTATCCTTTCTCACTTTCTCTATATGCCCCGTCTCCTGTCTGTCTCTATGTTTTTGCCTTTCTTGGTTTGTCTGTTGGTATGTCTTTCTCCGTCCTCTCCCTTGGGATCTCCTCCCCCCCCCTCTGGGAACACCAACGCATGATCGATCTTCCTCTTAGACACGCTGGATGAAGGACAGAGAAGAGATCGCTCGGGTGGGTCTGTGAAGGCCGTCTCCCTCAGGCACCGACCCGCACTCGATTGACCAAACATTAATTCGGTACCCGGTTTCACCGGGAAAACATACGTCTGTCTTCTTCAATCCTTTCAATTGTTGTAAGATGCATCTTGTGAACACTGATGCAAGAAAAATCCACATTTTTCCGCGTCCTACATAACCCGTTCGAGAGACAAAAGGAGCAGTACGCAGTTTCGTTACCGCCCGCTTGCTCGCCAACTCTGTGGGCATGTCTGATTGTGTACGCATACACGTCTGTATACAACAGACACATAAATGAGGCATAAAATTCTTGTCAGAAAACAATCAAAGAGGGTTCTGCACAGAGGCGGGCGCGATCGAGGAAGAGTTCACTCACAAGAAACTCTCTTAACGTAAGAAACCTTCCCTTGCCTCCCTCCCCTGGGCACGCAAACCGAATCGATGCATGCCTTTCACCGTTCCCCGAAGTTGAAGAAAGATCGAAGAGAAGTAAGGGAAAAGCAGACTGAAGAGACAGACACAGAGACTGCCAAAAACCGCATACATCATGCGATCCCAGTGCCTCTGTCTGTCTGTCTGTCTGTCTGTTTGTTTTGTTTGTTTGTTTGTTTGTTTGTCTGTCTGTTAATACACAATTCATATTCCGCTCTGCAAAGCGGCATTTCCGTATGAACACTGCATTCATAAATGGAAAATGAGCACAATCTTCCCTGACGCCCCTTCCTTGATCAAATAACCCTCTCTCTCTGTCTCGATTGGGACAGGCACTTCCGTCCCGTTCCCCTATGGACTCTTTCCCCTCATTCCTCGCTGCTTCACCCCCCCCGTCCCTTTTTCTCGCCCTCTGCATGCTATAGCACCCAGACACCTCCCTCCTCCTTTCAATCTCCCTCCGCAGTCTCTTCTCTTCTGTCTGTCGGTCCGTTCTCCCCTCCACTTCCACTCATTCAAGTGGGAGCCGACGAACAGACGAGGGAGAAAAGGAAAGGAAAGAGAGAAAGAGAGAAAGAGAGAAGCAGAAAGGGAAGCATCAGAGAGATGAAGGTGCGAAACACTATGCAGACGAAAAATGAACAGATAAACAAACAAACAAACAAAGAAGAACGTGTGCTGGCTCACTGACACTGTCCGTTTGCAAGATCCCTCCCTCCCCCCTCCTGTTAAGGCGAAGGGCTCACGCAGGCCGCTACGATTACGGACAGTCCAGCGGCGAGGGAAGGGATCGATTGGACGCTCGTGACAGCTTCTTTCTTTCTTTTTGTCTGCCATTTCGGTCGTTGGAGCAGTTCTTTTGCGGTTCAGTCACCCATGCATACAGAGGAAGAAAGCAGGCACGATTAGAGGGAAACACAAGCACAGAATTACACACAGAAAACCATGTTTGCACACATACGAATACTGAACGAACATGGAACATTGAGAGAGGCACAGACAAACACATAGAGGAAAAGGGAGAAAAAACAGCGAGGAATAGAGAGGGAAAAAGGGAACGACACAGATGAAGAGTCAGACAAAGGTAGCAAGGCAGATAAAGAAAAGAAGCCAAAGAAGCAGCACGGCATCGATCGAACACAAACGAATTGACAATACAGCCAAGAAGCGCTTTGATATGGCATCTGTGGCCTGCTTCCTTTTTCTCTCCCCTCTTCTCTTCTCTTCTCTTCTCTTCTCTCTTCCCCCCGCCCTCTCTCAGTTCAATGTGCAACTGCAGGGCCGCCCTCCGATGCATTGTGCGTTGACGTCGCTCCAGATTTGGAAGTGCCGTCGTCTGCCACACCCGAGGAGGCCATCAACTTCGACACTCTGTATATGACTGCAGAGAGGCTCTTCACAGACTTGCCCAAGGACTCAAGGGCAGAACGGGCCTCCGCGTCCTGACTGTTCTGACCGGATCCCCCCACAGCAGCAGACCGGGACATCTGATCTCTTGGCCAAGGCATTTCGTCCCCTTCCTCGTTTTCGTATCTTTCTATTCGGTCCGCCCGACCGTTTCTTTGCTGAATGCCCGGGGGGATGAAACTCGAGTCCATTTTGACCGAAATGCCCCCTGCAGGCCCCAGCTCGCGTGCGTCATCGAAGGACAATCTCTCCTCAAAGACTGATTTCAGGTGAGCATCCACGATTTTGTCCATCGGACAGTACCCGTACTTGTCGCGAGGGCGGTGCATGGTGGATTCTATATCCACCACCAGCTTAGCTCGGCCCAAAAGAGCCTGAGCCCTCGCGATCCCAATCTTCCTTCTGCATGTGTCTGCGGGTAGAAAGGGGCGGGGTGAGAAAAATCAGAAATCGGCAGAGCTCACTCTCAAGGGATTTGATGCAGAATGTTGCACGGGGGCTCATTGCTGTGTGATTGACTGAGAGTAAGAGAAAGCATGTGAGCTTTCTGCGATCTCTGGAGGGAGGGGGTTTGTCACCAAACTTGTTTAAAAGAGAGAGAGAGAGAGAGAGAGAGAGAGAGAAAGAGAGAGAGAGAGAGAGAGAGAGAGAGAAGAATGGCTGTCATCACACTTCTTTCTTTCTGCCTGGAGTCAAAGCATATGCATGTATTCAGGAATCAGTCCTTTAAAGACGTGAGATGCTTATCCCGGCAGAGCAACCAACCCCCTTTCCACCTGCCCACTCACACACCTGCGAAGATGGCCACGAGAGCCGGAAGAAGGACTAGAGCAACTGCGATCGCGTAGATGGCAAAGAACGTCCTGATGAAGCTGTCTGTGATCTCTACCCATGGCGGCGTCCAAGCCCCGCACACGTACAGCACCAGGTGGATGACAGTCTCGGGAAAGCTGTCAAATTCGTCGACCTCGTGCCAAAGGGCCATCAACCAGATCGCACCAGAGAACCTGAACGAATGAATTGGAGATTGGGGCATTGGAAAAATGTGCCTGTGTGTCCCTGCAGGATTTTGCTCTCGTTTCGGTTCTCAACTTCTGCCTACTCCTTGTTTCATCTTTTCTGTGAGAGCATCCCTCTAGATGCAACAAAAAATCAACAGACTTAGTTACTCTCTCACCCACCCACCCACCCACCGACCCACCCACCCAGCCACCCACCCGAGAGTCATACAGATGATGATGTAGATGTACTTGGCCAGCTGCTCGAGCATGTGGGTGGAGAGAATCACCAGCATCATCACGGACTCAATCGCCATTAGCGTCTGCATGCACAAAATATGCGATCGCAGGGGAACGATGCATGCATGGTTTGTCTCGGGACGTCGAGTTCTCGTCCTCTGCACGGCCTTGCATTCATTCACTCGTGTCCGTCTTTCTTTCTTTGTTATCCTTCCCGTCCGAGAACTCTCTCTGTGTCCATGCACAGAGCCAATGTGAGAACCTTCATGTGCCGACCTGGCCATCCGCTCCTTTCCTTTCCAAGCTGAGTGCCTGCACCGGATTGTCCAATGAATAAATCCCCCCACTCATTCCTTCCTTGTTTCTTCCTTCCTTCGCTCCTTTCTTGCTTCTTTTCTTCCTTCCGCCATTCATTCGTTTATCGATATTTACTCGCAGTCTCGCGAGGTGACTGGCCGCCCGACCGACCTGAATGTTCGAGAACCACAGGAGGAGCATCACAAACGCCGACAAAACGCTGGAGGGATTGCTGTCCGGGTTGTTCAGGAGAACTGCCGCGAAACTCTGCATGCATGCATGCATACAGGAAGGAAGGAAGGAAGGAAGGCAAAAACATCGAAGAACACAGAGAGAAGCTCGAGAGAACCCAAGCAAGAGGGCATACCGCGGAAACATGCAAAGCGAGAAAACAATCAAGCTGTCTTGGAAACCCATGTCTCAAACCGAGAACACACACACACACACACAGCTGCAGCTGCAGCTGCAGTTTTTCCCTGCTGCTTCCCTTCAGAGAGACGGGGGCCGGTCAACAGAGAGACCTGCCCCCCCCAACCACAAGTATGCACGAGAACGCTGGATTCACTCATTCCGAGAAGGATGCACACTTCATACATACAGGAGAATGGACAGTCTATCCGAATTAAGCTGACAGGCTGACCTCTCCCCTTGCCATTCTCTCCACTCCGCCGTGTTCCACCTCAAAGATGAACACCACGATCACGCACAGACACGCCAGAACGTCATTCAGAGTGAACATCTGAGCAAAGTGGAAAGGCACCTTGCAGGGAAGCCGCATGCCCCCCACGTGTGTGGCGTACGAATGGTTTTCGTGTTGTCGGAACCCCTTCATGATCTCAAACACCAGCATCACCGTCGCAACGATCGTCGCCATCAGACGGAGACTGAAGGACATTGCAGGATGGGCCCCTGCAATACAACAGAAAAGACATGAAAGGCCCAAAAGAAAAGGAAAACTCAAGGGCACGACACCAAATCGTGGGAACATGAAACGCATGCAACAACAGAAAGAAGCAAGCACAACGCCCCCAAAGAATCCGAAAATGTGTTCGGCGACTGGCATTCATCGTTCGCATGCCAAGTCTCTCCCTCACTGCCACATAAATTATCCCTACTCTCCAATCCCTTCTCATCCGAGTTTACAGACCCCCCTACCTACCTGTGCGTGTGAGCCACATGTACCCGCATGAGAACAGAAAGGCAGAGATGAAATGCCCCGCACGGAACGTGTAGAAGGAACGCCGCGCGTAGAGCTCCCACTTTTTCTGCAGACGCGCAAAGAGAAATAAGAATCAATGGAGAAGTTTGGCATGAACTGATCGATCAATCCTTGATTCCACTGTGCGACGTTATAACGAAAAGCAGAAAGACAGGACAGCCATGATGTCAAATCACAAGCAGCATTCTGGTTTTGGATGCATGCCAGGTTGTTCGGTGGAAATCGTCTAGGCGCTTGGAAGGAACTGTAAGTGTGCATGACGCGATCGATCGACTTTTCCTTCCTCTCTTTTGAATCTTTGTTCCGAGATCTTCTTCATACGATTGCGCTATACTTTGTATGCGAGAGTGACTGAGAGGCGAAAAAAACCATTTTGAAACTCTCATTGACTGTCGATTGACGCACGCACAGCCTGGATCCATCACGGACCTACCTGCACGATGAACTCTACCACGGGATGCTGAGCGAGAGCGGCGTTGTCCAGTTGCATGAGGAGCCAGAGAGGCTGGGTGGAGGGGCCCGCCCACAGGAGGCCCTTCTCGGGATCTGATGGGTCTCGGGGACTCAGACAGTCGCCCCACAACTCGTGGATGTACATGTTCACCTGCACTCATGCACTCAGGCACTCATGTATGCATGCATTCGCGCAGGAACAGGATAAACAGGCAGGCAAACATCCCGACAGGCAGACAGACGGAAAGAAAGACAGACCCTTCAAGAGTTGCAGGCCGTCTTCCTTTCCGAGACCAGCTTTGCTTTTTCCCTCTTCCCTCACCTTTCTCTTGCCCATGATCAGAAGATCCGAGCACCAGATGTGGCCGTCCAGAAGGTCCCACCAGAGGTCGGGGGCGTTGTCGGTGATCACCTGCGCACACAGAGAGAGCAAGAAGCAGACAAGGATCGGGAGAAACACATAGAAGATTCCAATCGAATGAGCATCAAATGGGTCGGTGAAACATCAAACCCCCCCAAAACAACATCTGAACGAAGACAAGCCACGATGAGGCAAGATCATCTGATTCGATTCCATCAGAAGATCGAGGCACTCACCTTCACCAATCAGATCGAGGCACTCACCTTCACCAATCAGATCGAGGCACTCACCTTCACCAGGTCTCTCCCGTGAGAAGTCCAAAGCGCCTCCCTCCCGTAGTGGACACCCGACCTGCAAACAAGCAAAGAAAGGAATCAGCCGAACGCAGCCTGTCTGTCTGTCTGTCTGTCTGTCTGTCTGTCTTGGCCTGCCTGCAAGTGTCTGTCTGTGCTTGTCTCCAAAAAGCTGCTCTGCAGAAGGACGGTCAGGCTCAGGTTCGTGAGCTGCGCAAGACCCAGAACAACGGAAATACCACAGAACAAATCACAATTAAAGTGGAGTGAAAAGTAAGTCGGGACTTCTGAATTTGATGCATACAGGACACGCCGATACACCATCGTGATGCTTGTGTGCCTCTGCCAGTGTCCTCCCGCCATGCGCTCCCTCACCTGTTCGCACGAATTGCCAGGACGTCACGCAGAATCTGCCGTGCTAGGGCGGTGCGTCCCTTCTCAATCATCCAAAAGAGAGGACTCCTCTCCTCGCCGTTGATCTCCACCTGCATGCGCCCATTCACGGAATAGAGAGGCAAGCACAGAAGAACTGAGAAAGAGATTGAGCCAGACTTGAGATGCTTATTGTAGATTCAAAAACCAGGACCGAGAGGCAGTGCTCCAATTCTTTCCCTCCTGCTTGATCCACTAGAACGCTCTACGGGCCCTCTGCACGCTGACGACCCTTTTTGTCTCTGTCCCTCTGCAACTCTCTTTTATTGCAAAGCGGCACCCGGTTAACAGCGGTTTCCATGAAAACCTCCCTCCGACCTGAGCATTCCCTTCTAAATGAAAAGCAGCAACACATGCGTCCAAGAAAATAAAATGCAAAACGCTGACGCACGCACTTTGCAGTTCCATTGGATCCTTTTTCCCCTCGGTGCTTCGAGTTGTGCCTCCCTGAGGTCGTGCAGAGACCCGAAAACGAGAGCGCGTGTCAGTCGGAGCAGACCGGCACTGACGACCTCTGCAAGGGCTCCGGAGACGATGGAGAAAAGCCTGCATACACACACACAAGTATAAAGAAATTCGCGCATAAGTGCACGTACGTATACACATATATGCAGACAATATGCATGCACCAAATAAACCCGATGAACCATGACTCACTCTCACACTTGCCAATGGTGTCACGATCTTTCGAACAAGTCCTTTGATTCTTTCTCAGCAAAACATTTTCTCTCACGCATTTTCCCCCCGTAGAGTGGTTGTTCTTTTCCCCCTTCACAGGCGCAATAAACACCCATTCAATTACCCCCCTTGCCGCTCCCTGACTGACTGACTGACTTGTCCCATGTGTCTCTGTGTCTCTGTGTCCAGGCAGGTCCCGCGAGTTCGGCCAGGATTTGGAGGAATACGTTTGCAAACACGGGGACGTCACAGGGCATGACGCCGAATTCGATGTGCTTGATGGCCAGCTCCGGATCTTCTTTCCAGACCTGCAGAGGAGGAAACGAGGGGAGAAATGTCAAGAAGTGCAGATCAGACACCGAGAGGAGAGGTAATGGATTGACAGACAAGGCAGCAATGCGACGATAGTGCTTCGTTTCCAATTGATCCCTGAGGGAACCGTCACACGCATTCTCTCACCTCTTCTGGAGAGTCCAGGTAAGCCAACAGTCTCTTTGTGATTTCTCCAAAATGGTGCTTGTAGATGTCCTGTCTCTTCTCGAAGATCATTCGAAGGTTCGGGGCTCTGCAGGCAGATACATGCACGGTAACGAAGAGATAAACAAACGAAACAGTCCGTAAAGCTTCCATGCGCGGCGTTGGCAAAAGAAGTGAAAGTAGGTCAAGTGTGCTTTTGATTCTATCTCAAGCCGTTCGTTGGCTGGTCTGATCAGGTCTATCAATCTGTCCAGTAAGCCTGTCGTTGGAGCTTCCCCATTTCTGTCTTATGCACAGAACGCTCTTTTCCAAATCCTTGTAGAACACACCCCACAATTTTGCATTACGAAAATCAATCTGATGCGCTCATCACATCTTTGCAGTTGACTGACCGACCTCTTGGGAACAAGCTCAAAGAACTTTTCGGCCATCGCTGCTGACACTTCCTCTTTGACCTCATAGCTTTGTTCGATGCGGGTCCTCAACAGTTCTCTTCGTCTCTTTGCTTCTTCTCGAGAGCTGTCACTGATTTGCGACTCTACAACAGACCCTGTCCCTCCCCTTCTCTCCTCTCTTTTCTTGCAACAGAGTGCAGCCATGAGCGAAGCCCCAAAAGACTTGGGCTTTCTTCTTGACCGGATACTGCTCTCCTTGTCGCTTCTGGAGTGTACCATCATTTTCTCATTTGCATCCTGGAAACGCTCTCTGTCCCTGTCGCCATTTTCTGAATCTGATTGCTCTGCAAACCCAATCATCTTCTTTCCCCGTCCCCCCCTCTCGCCAGACTCCGATGCATCCTCAGCATAGAAGTCCTTGGCCGTCTCCCTCCCCCCCTGTGTTGTGGACTGAAACTTTCTCATCACTGCTGCTTCCACAGTCTGGTAGGCCTGGAGAGCCCGCTCCCGGTCTATCTTGTGCCATCTCCGCTTCCTGTCTGCAAGCGCCAAACTCCACAGCCAGGTCCAGGCCTCAGCGTGTTCCATGCTCCACTCACCACCAACCACCTCCTGAAATAAACGAATCACAGAGAGAGCATCGGTAGGGGGGGTGAAGATAAAGCCTATAGCACTGCGACTGCTTTGCATTCTTAAACGTAGTCCTTTGACTCTTCCTCCCCAAACTCTACTCTTCGAAGCACGCCGTCTCCTCCAAAAAACCCCTAGGGGGGTACACTTGCGACTCCCCCCTGTGCTCTTACTGCGGTTGGTTGCCGAACAACTGTTCACCTGTACGTCGACCATTCCATCTATCTGTCTGTCGACCCTGGCTCCTTCCTGCCAGTGCACTGACCTGCCTACCTACCTGCATGGTGCTTAAGACGACGTCCTGGACCTTCTCGAGGTTCGGGACCGCCTTGTACCTCTTGAAGATGTCCCTCCAGGGGATCTGGAAGTTCACAGTCAGGCCCCGGAGTCTTTTGAGGTCAAACACGGCGTCAACGAGGAAGGACAAAAGGGAGCCGATGTCCTCAGCCAGACCGCTCTGCATGATCACAGGGCATCCAGCGGTCCATCCAAGTTGAATAGAAGAAGTCCACCAGTCTTTCAGTCAGTGCATAGGCGCGTACGGAGGCTTAGAAGGAAATCCCTCAGATGCATAGACAGAGATGGGTTCTGTCCTACAGAAAGATGAAAAGGGAAAGATATGCAACACACAACGCAGGCAGTAACTCAGGAGGGGCACAAGAAGGCCATCAGAAAGGTTTTCTCATTGTGGCCCGATCGCATTGTTTGGCCGTGAGTCAGACGAAAAAAAGGCTCTAATGAAACTCGGCAAGAGGGGAGAAACCCAGTCCTCTCCTCATTCCGGCCTATCATTGTAAGTCATCATTTCACGGGAGGGCGATGGCCTCATCGGGAAGGGAGTGTCTCTATTCGGCAAGCCGACAAGAGGAAAACATACAGACCGACGGAGCCTGCATGACTCACTCGGTCCCCTTCCCAACGAAACCACCACACATTCTCTGATCATGCAGGCTTTTCGTTCTTAACCGCACCCATACGCGCTCCAGCTGACAGTGTGCTCAACTTCTTCTTTGCCAGTGCAAGTGCTAGAAGAAAGAAGAAAAACAAAAAAGCCAGACTGACCATATCGCTCTGTTCTATCCCAGTCCCTCCACCCCTGGGGCCGCCTCCTCCCTCTGCGTGTTGCCGCTCCGCAGCGTGAACAGAGAGAACCACCAAGTTGGCCGAAATCTTCGCGACCAGTGCCTGTATACCGAGATGTGCAGAGACCACCTCCCAGTCTTTCTTGATAATTTCAACCCGCCTTCCCATCGAGCTCATCGCGCCAATCAGTTGAGAAGACAACTTCCCCCACTCCTCCCCCCACACTCTCTCCGTGACAGAGTCCCAGCTGTCCCCGCACAGTTGTTCCATTGCGGCAAGGAGCGCCTGGATGGTCTGGGGAAACAGGTCGGTGGTCACGCCGTAGTGGTAATGTCTCAGAGCCAGCATGTTCATCAGTCGGTCCACCTCGGCTCTGTCAATGGTGTTCATCGCGACTAGGCCTATCGCGTCTGCGATCAGGAAGCAAGAGGGAAAGCAAGGCAGTCAACAGAAGCCCAACTGTCACACTTGTCCCTTCCTGCTTTCATTCTGCCCTTCCTTTCTTCCTTTACTCCAGTTAAAGACAGAAGACAAAGCAAACAAGACATGTGAAGAGTCCCCCGGTTTCGCTGACCTTGGAAGGCCTTGCCCATGACAGCCTTTCCCTTCAGTTTGAGGAAAGTATTGTCTGAACTCGATCTGATGGCGTTCTCGAATCCGGTCTTTCCTATGGTCTGCTTCTTGCCTCCAGCACGTGCACAGAGATTTAGAGTTTCTGTTAAAATCGCACTCCGTTCGTTTGTTGACACCGAAAATGCTTTTTCCAGTTCTTGTCCTTCATTTTCTGTTTCTGCTTCTTGGGCCTCAGGTACTGCTTCTGTCGGTTCCTCCTCTTTGCTGCTCTGCCCCCCTGGTTCCTCCAGCTCTGATCGCAGCTGTTGAGAGCTCGCAAGGTCGTTGGTGCCTCCTTCCAACCGTTCCGTCAAGCTCGTGTTGAAATTGTTCTCTTCAGAGAAGGAACTCACGTGCGCAGGTCCGTCACTCATCTCAATGGTATTCACGTGAGGCAACCCCTCCTCTCTGTGTTGACTCAGGACCTCATACTCACTTCCCGGCTCTGCAGCCAAGGCCTGGGAGTCAGTTGGGGGAATGTCGTCGGCCAGCTGGGCCAGAGTCAAGGTGAGTTCTTCCGGTTCGTATTCCAATGTTGAGCGGAATTTCACATTTCCAGAAGACTGCCTTTTGTCTTGTTTTCTATCCATTTTGTCAAGATTCAACGAGGTGTGTGGATAGAGAACGTTTTTGAATTCTCACGTGTGGGCTCTGTGGAGAAGATCACGGTCTTTCAGAGAGTGTGTTTCAAGTGAAAGGGCAGGTACAGTTATATACAGCTGTATACAACCCTAAGTATAGCTGTATCCTGCAAACCTGGGTCAACCTCGTCACAACTTTGTTATATACCTGTCAGCACCGTTTCGGGTTTCCCCACACAATGCCTTCAGCTGAGCGTGAATATACGTGTGTTCACCGTTCACGTGTGCACAGCTTGAAGCAGGATTCGCTGCAGGAACATATACTAAGAATGACAAACGGACTGTCACTGAGCTTCAGCTGCATGAGTGACTGACCTGAATCTTCATGCGCATGCATGCATGCATGCGCTTTTTGTTTCTTAATTTGATCGCGGCGATCGGTCGACGGTCGATGCATTCGATACGTGATATATACATTTGACGATGATTGAGGTTTTTGTTATGCATGCCGCGTCCCCGTGTATGAGGGGCGGATCTAGCCTAGTCTGTCAAAAGGTTCCGGTTCGTCCCGTATCTTCATTTTGATGCTCCTGCGGAGCATGCCGTGGCCCCGTTGAAAGGGGGAAACCGGGGGTCGCGCATTATCGCGTATGAAGGCCTAAATACGACTAAAAATTAGTCTGAAATTCTCATTCATAGTTATAGCAAATCGATCTGCAAACTGTCTATAATACATATTCTTTACCTGAGTTTATAAACTAATTTACCATATTTTTTCTAATATTTTTAAAAAAGAAAAAATGATGATCTAGAGAATGATTGACTCGTTTTCTAGTTAACGTGATCTCTCAATACACTAGATTAGGTTCGATACGAAAACACAGTAAAGATATCTGTGAAAAAGCCCCAGACACGAAGGACGGTCCAAGGACCGGGGAGGAGTGAGCCAACAGTATTTGACCTAGTCTTTGACAGTGTATTACAGTGTCTGCATATATGTCTGCATCACTTACACAATAGTTACTCTTTCATCATCTTTCACCCTTTGTCCTAGCCTTTGTCTTTTGATCTTACTGTTTGTCTAAGACACTGTCAGTTTCTCCACTTCAGTCTGGGTGCATCGGCCTCGATCTCTTTCTCCTATGCAGAACCGTACATCCATCAGGCTCTTTCCCTCTCTCGCTCTCTATCTCTCCCTGATCATAAGTCTTCGTTTGCCACCTGTCTGCTAACGTGCGCACATACATATACACATATACACACACACACATACATACACACACACACATACACATACATACACACACATACACACACATACACATACACACACACACACACACACACATACACATACACACACACACACACACACATATACACACACACGCACACACTTATGTACAGAGAGAAAGAGAGAGAGAGAGAGAGAGAGAGAGAGAGAGAGAGAGAAAGAGAGTTCACACTCTCACCGCTACATCGCAAGTACACATAAGCACGCACATTACTCAGACTGACAAGCTCGCACAGGTATAGATCGCACACGCATGGACGGAGACACAGACACACATATATACAGAGAGAGAGAGAGAGAAAGAGAGAGAGAGACAGAGAGAGAGAGAGAGAGAGAGAGAGAGAAAGAGAATGGAAGATCAGATAGCCTCTAAGGGACGTGCTAAGGAATGTTCCCTTTCCTTCAAAGTTTCTAAGGCTTTCATTTCATTCATAGACTGATACACAGAACATTCAAAATTGTGCAATGCAAAAAGAGGCAGTGGCCCTGGGCAGTAACCCCAAAGCAGGCAAGCAACCCAGAGAGTTTTGAGTATGATTTCAAGCAAGCAGCTAGGCAAGCAGACCTCAGTGCACCGCCTGGTGGTTATACAAAGGAATATGCAGGCAAACACACACCGAGAGACAACCATACACACTAGTATATACAGGCCCTGCGGTAGAGTGGAGCAGGAATGTCACAGAGCCTTTCAGAGGAAGCTCTCACGTACACACAAAAACACATGAGGCAGAAAGGCCGACACAATGAAATATATCATGGATGTAGTCCTGCTAGAGCCTTAAAGCATAAGCTGCCCACATTTTCTCTCTCTCTCTCTCTCCCTTTCTCTCTCTCTGTCTCACTCTTGCTCTCGCTCTTGCTCTCACTCTCGCTCTCGCTCTTGCTCTCACTCTCGCTCTCTCTCTCTCTCTCTCTCTGTGTGTATGTGTATGCCTCCTGTGTCTGAAGTTCGGCCCTTGCGGCGCCGATCTTGGAATATCCCGCCGCCGCGCGCAGTAAAGTCAGACCCGGTCAGGAAGTGCATATCACTGACCGTGCGCGAATGCAAGCGACTGAGAGCAAAATGCAAAACGTGCAATTGAACTCAAAAAGTAATTCTTCACATGTATGCAGAAAAATAAATGAAAGAGACTTGGATCGGAAAGAAACATTCAGAAGTACCAGGAGTGGAAATGGTGGACTGTCAGACTTACCCTCCTGTAGGTACCGGACTGAAGTACTGACTGACTGAACTTATTGTCTCACCTAGCAGTAATATGTTATAATAAACCGTACGGGACGCAAGGGAGCCAGTAGACCAAACTAGACTGGACGGGACACAAACTTCGATCTGGTGCTCACTGCGTCGGGCTTGGACCGTTTGCCTTCAGTTGTTGGACTGATTGTTCGAGCCAGCTGAGCAGGGAGAGGAAAGAGCAAGTCTGGCGGGATGTGTGCATGAGAGAAGGAGAGAGAGACTTCACGTGCCGGAGGAAGCACATCACGGAGATCTTCGACGACCCCTACGACTGTCACCATCATAGAATCTAATGAAAGGAAAGAAAGAGAAGGAAAGAAGGAAGAAGAAGTAGAAGAAGAAAGAGAGTAAGAGAAAGAAAACGAAAGAAAAGAAAGATGGGACAGGCAGTCGTGTGAGAAGATCCACATACATGCAGATGAAGGCAGAGACGGAAGAAGCGGTGAAGTCAATAGCAGAGGAGCAGCAGAAGACAGCCTGCACAGTCAGAGCCCACCTAGAAGAAGTAGCCACAGTCTGAGCAAGACGAGCAGCAAAAGAGGACAGATGTTTGTGAGGCAGCTTGGTTGAGACGGGGTGAGATGGGCAGATCCAGTGTGGCTGGAGAGGAGTAAACATAGCCAGTCGCCTGTAGCCACCGACGGAAGTGAACGAAAGGGGAACAGGTCTTACCACTGCCGACGGAAGTGAACGAAAGGCAGGGAGGCATAGCACAATGGATCTCCAGATTACTGGCGCTTGCCAGATGTCAGAGCAAATGTTTGAAGGCTGAAGAAACAAGGGATGAGGCTTATAGTCTCCACTGCAGTGACTGTCGGCTGGGAAAGGGGGTGTCCAGAAAGAGACGGGCTCTGCTCTTACGCACACTGAATCAGATACTAACTTGAGACAGCAAAATCAAACAGAGAGGCAAGAGAGACAAATGTGGGGAAGAAAGAGAAAATAAGAAAGAAAGTAGAAGAGAAGAAGAGGACAGTTGTGGCAGAGTGGAGTGATTGAGGAGTTCATGAGTGAAGGGATGAGGATGAAGTTGCGAGGCGCACCCTAGAAGGAGGACAAAAACATAAAAAGAGAGGGAGGTCAGTGATGAGTCGTCGGGACAGGGGGTGTGTGAGAAGTTTGGTCCTGGTGGGTCTAATATCTCAGTATCCCACCGCCTCAGTGACACACAATTGCGCAGCTTTGTATCAAGATAGATTGAGGTGCACCCAAGCTAACGTGCACAGTACGCAATGCATGCATTTGGATTAAATTGTTTTGTATGTATCGATCGAATTATCTCTGATCAAATCTGGTTGGAGAGAGACAGACAGGCAGGTGAAAAGGGCTGAACAGTATTATCTAGATGCTGTGTGGTAGGTCCATGATGTGTGTGACTTCGTAGGGAGTGAGTGACTACGTATAGAGAAGGACTCTTAAGAGATCTGTGTTTATGTTGCGTAGATGTCTCTTCATATCATGGTAGCTCGATCTTCTAGCTTCACTCTACTAAACAGGACCGAACTTCCCAATAGTGCTCCCAGGCGGGCACGAACCGTCAAGCTTACAGGCTGTTCTTGCTCCAAGGGAAGAGATCGGACAGACTGGCGACAGGGAACTCAAGGGGGAGGAAGGAGAAGGGGAAGAAAGGATCAGAGGGGACGCTGGTGTTGTGGAGACGAGACGATATTCCATCCATACAGGAGGAGATCAAGACAGACTCTGGCGTCAGTAAGTCAATCGACCGATACTAACACTCTTTGGAACTGCTTCTCTTCTACATTTTTTGCTTGCATCCTTCATTGCCTGGCCCTAAGAAAGACTCACTCACTCAATAGAAAGGCCTGCTCAGACTGACAGACACTGGTTGGCTGTTGCATGCACTGAATTTTTCTTCCCTCATAAGCCCATTCCTGCAGATTCAAGATGGATGACAGAGAGACGGATGGAGAAGAAAAGAAGTTTCTGTTCCCTCTCCTCACGGATGAGTGGATGTTCGAGCACTATCAGAGGAGATGCTTTGTCAAGCGGGATGGTTCGGCAGCCTACCAAGCCATAGCAGACGATGACAGCAAGAGACTCTGAGAAATCGACCAGATCTTGAGTGCGTTGAAGTCTGCCCCGGATGAAAAACAGGCAGTAGGTAGAGTTGTGAATAAGTGGTACGTGGGGGGGATTCAAGATGCCAACAGCCAGAACGATTCCAAAGAATACTTGAAGCAGGTATGGGAAGCGGTGAGGTCCAACTGGAGCGTACCCATTCAGATGCAGAAGAAGAAGGTAACCAGAGCCCTCCAAGCAGTCGGCCAATACCCTGGCAAGGCTCTCTTCATTGCAAAGCCCACGAAATTGATTACTGCCATGGAGAACCTTCTAGATCTGGTGGACATGTGCGGCCTCATAGTAGCAGATGAGGATGCAGCGCGTTACACGCAGGACGGACTTTCCCAGAAGCTGGCCTCCTCACTCAGGACTGGACTCAAGGCGGATTACAATAAGTTCCAGCCCCTAATCAAGGCCATCCGCGACGAGATCAATGAGCACGGTGAGGGGTGTTTTCTGAGTTGGCAGTCAGAGGCCAAGAGAGAGCAGAGAAAGAGATCAGAACAGTTGAAGGCAAACCTCACAACAACCATACAGCAGCAGCAGCAGCAGAGCCCTCCGGGTCTCCTCATTTGGCAACAGACGCTGAGGGATGAAATATAGAATCAAATGCAAGCCCTCTATACAGGGCAAGCGGGTGTGCCTCCTAGGCTTCCCTAGAGACAAAGAGGAGGGTATGGAGGCTCCAATGCTGCCGTGAGACAACAACCCTGGCCCCGTCAGAGGCAGGAACCGCAACAACAATTCAACCAACAGCGGCAGTGGATGCAACAGCAGCAATACCCTCAACAGCCACCGCAGCAGCATCTGAGACCCAGGAATGCTCCGCCTGTGCTCGGTGGGTGCCAAGACTGCAGGTATTATCAATCGCACCCGCCGCACGAGTGTTGGGTAGCAGACAACACGTGGCACTGCCATGAGTGCGGAATGAGAGGGCACTATGCCCGCTACTGCAGGAATGAGAGGCAACTGCCTCCACGCCTCTCTTGTGCCCCAAATGACCAACCGTCTGCACAGCAACTAGAGAGCCTCCTCCAGAATCAACCCCAGCCTCAAGCCAACATGGCGTTGAAGCCCGTCCTGCCTTCTGAAATCAGTGGGAGATCGGGAGAAAAGGTGCGTGGTGGATTGTCTTTATTGTTCGAAGAGTCTGATGATGATGCAAACGCGAAGTCAGATCCGTTCCTGGAGGCCTGGTTCACACAGCTCCTCCCTCCAATTCCCTCTCACTCACAGCAGCAACTAAGACTCACTGCCAAAGACGAAGACACAGGAGATAAGGAGAAGATCACATCTGGGCCCCTTCAACAGTAGCAGCAGGAGAAGATCACATCTGGGCCCCTTCAACAGCAGCAGCAGGAGAAGGCTACACCTGGGCCCTTTCAACAGCAGCAGTTTGACCCTCCGAAGGCGAAAATGACGTTCTGCAGCCACCTCACTGTGATCCAGCCAAACCAGATGAAGACACAGAAGAACCAGTCCCAATATGATGTCCGTATATACACAGACTCCTGTGCTAGCGATACGATTCTGTGTGGGGACAGGATCGAGCCGAGGAGGATTGTGTGGGAAAAACTAATCGAGCTCACCATGGGGATGAGTGATGAGAGAGCAGAAGGGATTCAAATCGGGTCTTATGGAGTGGTGCGAATTGGAGGTGTGGACGAAATCACGGGGGCGTTGGGTGAGGTTGATGTGATCTGCTATCTCACCAAGCCCGGGGAGAGAATGAAACATCTACTTCGCGGGAAAGGCCTGGTCCTTGATGATAGCCTCCCAAACCATCTCAGTGGAAGGAATTATGTGACAGTGACAGATGCAGATAGAGAAGGGAGAAGACTGAGAATCACTCAGCCGTTTGGTGACGGAAGATCGAACCTCCCCTTTTTTATCATGTGTCCGCTGTTGTCTCCTCCTCTGCTTGCAGCACCTACAGTAGAAGCACATGCCTTCGTCAAGAAGGTCCTCACCTGAAGGAAGCAGAAGCAGGCAGATGCAGATACCAACTACCGTCTACTCACCGATCCCACCGAGCTGAAGGCGTGGCATGCACGGTTTGGACACTGTGATCTCTCTCAACTGGTTACTACCCTCAGAGAAAGGCAGGTAGGCGTGAAAGAGGAGGTGAGGAAGAAGGTGTGGAGGGAGTGTGAGCTATGTGAGAACAGAAATGCAGTCAACAGAACACCACATGCACTAGTGCATGCAGTGCCTGGGAGAAGAGAGAAGGAAGCGAAAGAGTACGGGCAGCTAGCTTATTGTGACATTGGGTAGCTCGTTGGGTACCCATTCTCAGTGATTGTTGAAATGTATAGCAGGGAGATTGATGTGATGGGGCTCAATGCAAAGAGTGACGTGATGGATTACTGTGTCCGATTCAATGCACAGAACAGACTCCTGCTCCCCAAACCCCACAGACAGATCGTCACAATGAGCTCTAACAATGAGAATGTCCTCAGATTGGCAAAGATGAAGGCGACCATGCCCTACACCCACTTCGATAAGAGTGCAAAGTATTATTCCCCATCTCAAGGACCCGCAGAAGCAGCAGTAAAGATGATCAAACGACTGACCAGGACTATGATGAAGGAGAAAGGGTGGCCCCTTGCTGTGCTTCCTCACTTGTAGGAAGGACTGGCCGAGACCTACATGGCTCTACACACAAATGAGCTTGGCACCTCCCCGTACTACGAGAAGAATGGTCAGCACCCGCCCCTTAAATTCATGTGTGGGGACAAGGTGATTTTCACCCCTCACAGAGCAAAAACAGCCAAGAAAACAGAAGAGCTGCCAGGTAAAAGGGGGTAGTACATCTTCCAACCTTCTCCGCACACAGTGAGAGTGTTAGAGATCTGGGGTGAAGGTCCAAACGACTTCACAGTCTAGACAGTCCACCCTGTAGACGTCCATCAGTCTCGCAAGGGCACTCTAGCCATATGGGGCTATGAGGGGGTAGATGAGGCCACCCGACTTCTGCTCGCAGGAGTCACAGACATAGGCCTTGAGCCGCAGGCAGAGGAGGGAGTATAGGTGAGCCCAGAAGCATAAGAAAGAGAGAGAGAAGAGAATGCCGAGCAGTTAAAAGAAGAGAAGAGAGGAATGGAGAAGGGGGAACACGAAGACTCCAGTGACTCGAGCGATGACGACTTCCTGCTCTTGTTGCAGACAGCAAATACGAAGAGAGGGAGTGCGCGTGCGCAACAGCCACCTGCAGCCGTGGCAGCACCAGAGGTGCAGCCGCAAGCGGCAGCAGCAGCACAAGGCGGGCAAGCGCAAGGACCCACACCACCACCGAGTCCGCTTCTTCAGCAGAGGGCTGCTGCGGCGATCCGATCATCAGCCGGTCAGCAAAGTGTCAGAGTAGAAAGAAGCTCTGAATCGGTCAGTCTGCAGAGACAGATGTTATCACCTCCCTGTGAACGAAATGAGTCAGTGAGTCATGAACAAGAGAAAGAAAAGGAGGCAAAGCAGGCAACAGGTGGAAAACGAAAAGGACAAAATGCCATGTCCTCAGGAAGAAATGAAGAGTCAATCAGTCTCTCAAAACAAGCGATTTCTTCTCCTGTGCTGCGACTCTCTATGCCTCTTGCCAGTCAGCGAGACCTAGTAACAGGATCAAGAAAAGAGAGAGAGGCCGACAAGTCAAATGAAGGAGACTCTCACAAGGCAATGGGAAAGAATGATAAGCATGGAGGAGAGGAAAGAGACAGAGGAGGAAACGGAAGCAACCAAGAGAGAGGCTAGACAGGTGCATCTGCATCCAGCCAGGCATTAGGCACACGGTCTGCGCAAGCGGCAAAATCCACAGGATATGTGCAGGCAAAAGCGTCAGCCCTAAGTCCCTCCAGAGCGAGTCAAGTGGAAGGAAGAGTCGAGAGCGATGGGGCATGAGCCCTCCAAACTGACGAAACAGGCAGACGCCCCTCAAGGGGTGCGAGTGCGTCAGACACAGAGGAGAGAGAGAAATGGGAGAGAGGAGAGGCACCCCAGGTAATGGGCAGACAGCAGCAGTTAAGGGGGAGGAGAGCGCCCTCTATCGCACAAAGGGTGACGACAAGGGGCATGGCGGGGAGAAAGGAGAAGGAGAAGGAGAAAGAGTAAACAGGAAGAGCCCTGCAGAACAATGCCACGATGTTCAGAAGTGGTGTGTCTCTCAGACCTGCCACCCGGGGGGAGATCGAGTCAGGCAGGTTCGAGAAGTCAAGGTTGGATGATTCAGAATTCTGTGGACTGTTAGACAACGGGGTGTTTGGTGAGAGAGTGATGAGGCAGGAAGTGGTGGCTGTCACCAACATGGGGGAGTATGCAGGAGTGAAGAAGAAACCGGGGGGTGAAGAGAAAGAGAAAGACAGAATAGTGATCAAAGGAGGGGCAGACCCATGGGTGTATGACACATATGCCGGGGTTCTTGCTCAGCAGTCTCTCCTGACTTGTCTTTCCTACATAATCACAATAGGGAAAGTGATCTACTCCGTCGATGTCGTCAAAGCATTCCAGCAGATTGAAGACAGGCACAAACACAGTCTCGGGGTCTTGGGTGTCCAAATCCCTACCGGCCTCCCTGAACTTCCCGTAGAGAATCCGTTTCCCGAGAAGTAGGACGACGACCAGTAGTTGGGGCTCAGAAAAAAAGCGGCTATGCTCATTTCGGGGGCAATCCACTGCTTAGAGAAGGCGTACTATGGAGGGAGGCATGCAGGAAATCTGTTTGTGTTCTCTCTGCAGTTCGAGCTGTAAAAAGACGGTGAGTACACATTGGTGGAGGAGGCAGTACTGGTAAGGAGAGAGGGGGCTGGTCGTGACAGAATAAAGAATGGGGTTCCATGTAAGAGGGGGGCAGCGTCAGAAGTCCTAGTGCATTATGTAGACGATATTCAGGGAGCAGGGGTGAAGATGCTGACCACCCTCACCCAACTAGGGAAAAACATAAAGCTGGGCCCCATAGGAGAGTTGAGGGAAGGAGGAAGCGACCGATTCGCAGGCATAGACATAGAGAGGGAAGGGGGAAAGCTGTATCTCTCCAAGAAGACATATCTGAAAGATATAGAAGCAGAGAAGATCCTGCAGAGAGCAGGGGGGAGAAGGGTGACTGTGGACGAATCAATGATGGAACCGCCGAAAGAGCTAGGGAGAAGTAGACACCAGCCTGACGGAAGAGTATAGGGCAGCATGTGGAATTCTAGGGTGAGCTGCATCATTCTTTTGGAAGCGCAGAGTCTTCTATGATGAATTGCAGCGATTCACCCGCAACCCTACATGCAGACACCTGTGAAACGCAGGCCTTGTCATCTCTAGAATGCAGCAGGAGAAGGAGAGAATCGAAATCCGCCCGCTCCTCCCAGAAGGCAGAGCAGTCCATTTCTATTCCGATGCCTCTAGGAAGCCGAAGACGAAAGAGGTCAGGAAGGGGACTGTAGGGTTTTGGGGGGACGAAACGTGGAACCACGAGAAGGGGGACGAATGGAACCCAGTGCTGTTCAAGACAGCAAGGTCAACAAAACTCCATAACCACCTGTACTCAGCAGAGATGGAAGCCCTCAAACAGACAGTGAGGGAAGCGTGGCGACCATGCTACCTCATAGACGAATTGACGGGCAAATTCCCAAGGGTCCGTTTCTATCTGGACTCGAAAGGTGTCTATGACAGCCTGCGGTTTAGCAAGTGCACAGCCGAGCCAGAGCTGCAGAAAGAGCTCGACTATGTGATCCAGGGGATGAGAAGGATGGGGGTGGACATGCTGAGGGACGTCGTGTGGACACCTCGTGAGTTGAACCAAGCCAACTGGCTGACCAAACCGATTTGGTAGTAAGGAAGAGGAATGGGAAAGAAGGGAGAAAAGAATAGGGATGAGGGATACTGTGCATTAAGAAAGGAATCTGAACAAATGGAGGCAATATGCAGCTGCTGTTGAACACTGGACCACTGCCCTAACTCTCCTCTGTACCTCTCTCCTCCGACATGCACGGAAGTAACGGCGTGCATCTCGACTCCACTTGAACGTGCGACTGCGTCTCATTCAAAATCCATCTCTCTCCCTCCTCTGAACCCTTTTTTTGTTCATTTTCTTATCTCTCTCAATCTCTATCCCATCTCAGTCTGTGTGTGAACGGAAAAGATTGATAAATCAAACGGTATCCATGCTCAGATTCAAATGGAAGTCACCTGATCCCCTTCTTGTTTGTTGCTGAACGACACGCCTGAATGAATGTTTCTGCTCAGCAAACTGGGGGATCGGGAGACAGGAAAGCGGGAGACAAGGGGAACAGGATGGGGAATGAATTTGAGAAGAGCGACAGGCAGCTCTGAAAGACAAGGGAAGGAAGGGATAAGGCAACGAAAGAAAGAAAGTCAGACTAGTCAATTAACAAGAGGAAGTGCCTCGAACATCTGCAGATATAAAATGAAAAAAAAAAGAAAGGGATTAGTCAGACAACCAGAAGGAAAGCCTCAGACATTAGAAGATGTTAACGAAAAAAAAAAAAAGAGAAGAAGAAGAAGAAGAAGAGAGAGGGAAAGGCCAAAGAGGAGAAAGAAAAGAAAGAAAGTCTTAGAGAGCAAGAGGTGGAAGAGAAAACGAAGAAAAAAAAAAAATAGAACAAGAAGAGGGATGAAAAGAAAAAGATAAAGGAAAAAAACAACAAAACAAATAAAAAGAAGATACAAATGAGCAAGGAGGAAGAAATGAACAAAAAAAGAGGAAAGAGCAAAATCCAAAGGCGAAACACATACTCATAGACAAGATAAGTAAGGCAATCACACGGAGAAAGAAAAGAGCCAGGAAGCAAATGCAAAAAGAACGAAAGAGGGGAAAGAGATAAAAAGGAAAAACAAGCACAACCAGATACACACAGGTAGGCAATCTCGTACACAAAGTAGACATGGAGAGACAGCAACCCCGAGAAGAAGTGAATGTGAGCAGGACCTAGAGGGGGAGTGATGGCAACGCTAACCTAACGAGGGCAGGTTGAACAGTCACTGCGAAGCCACAGTCAAGCTTTATAACAGGATGAGTTCTGAATCACGGACACGGGAAGCGATGGGGAGAACTGAATCTCTGAACATGAAAAAAAAAAAAAAAAGAGGTCAAAAGAGACTGAAAAAGAAAAAAAGAAAGAAAACAGAGCTGGAAGAAGAAAAAAAGAGGGAAAAACAAAGGCGTGGAAGTCACCTACTCGAACAAGGGGGAACGAGAACGCTGGCAGCTACTCGGTGTTCTTGCAGGTGACAGAGAGACAGAAGTGAGAAAAGAAAGAAAGAAAAGAAAAAAGAAAGAAAGAAAGAAAGAAAGACAGACAGAAAGAAAGACAGACAGACAGAAAGAAAGAAAGAAAGGGAGAGAGAGAGAGAGAGGGAAATAGAAAAAGAGAAGAGAACGAAAGATATACCAAGAGAAAATCAAGTAAATGGATAGAACAAAACTGGAAGAGGGGGCCCACTCGGAAAGTGGAAGTCTTGAAAGGAAGCTTGAAGAGATAAGAAAGAAAAAAAGAGGATCAACTGACTGAACGACTGACTGACTGACCATATGAAGGAAAGAATAGAAGGAAGAAAACAAATTGAAGGACTGACAGAGTGAAGGAATAAAGTGGGTGAAGAAATGAAGTGAGTGAAGGATAGAACAACTGACAAAGTGAAGGAATGAAGTGAGTAAAAGACGAACAACTGATAAAGTGAAGGAATGAAGTGAGTGAAGGACAGAACAACTCAAGTGAGTGAAGGAATGAAATAAATAAAGGAATGAAGTAAGTGAAGGACCGAGAACGACTGACAGAGTGAAGGATTGAAGGACTGACTGACTGACTGACTGACTGACTAACTGACCAACCGACCGAAACACTGACTGACAGAAGTAAAATCCCGATCGATTGATTGAGAAATTTAACGCGAGTCGACGGGATAGGGAGAATGTCCAAAGTTCGGCCCTTGCAGCGCCGACCTTGGAATATCCCACCACCATACGCAGTAAAGTCAGACCCGGTCAGGAAGTGCATATCACTGACCGTGCGCGAATGCGAGCGACTGAGAGCAAAATGCAAAACGTGCAATTGAACTCAAAAAGTAATTCTTCACATGCATGCAGAAAAATAAATGAAAGAGACTTGGATCGAAAAGAAATATTCAGAAGTACCAGGAGTGGAAATGGTGAATTGTCAGACTTAGTGTCCTGTAGGTACCGGACTGAAGTACTGACTGACTGAACTTATTGTCTCACCTAGCAGTAATATGTTGTAATAGACCGTACAGGACGGAAGGGAGCCAGTAGACCAAACTAGACTGGACGGGACATAAACTTCGATCCTCCTGGCCTCATACACATACGCATACACCTATATACAATATCATACAGACAAACATACGGAGAAGCAGACAGATAAGTAGGTAGGCGAGCAGGTGGGCAGGCAGACAAACAGGCCATATTTTCATTCCAGGCGAGGGAAATTTTTTTACAGACAGCAAGACAGACCTAGAAGACAGACAAATAGTCAGTTACTATGACTGTCTGTCGCTGCTAGTCAATTAGTGGGTCAGTCAGTCAGGCAGGTAGTCAGTCAGCCAGTCTTTCGCCCTTGTGCTTCTCCTCAGAGTCTCAGCACTGCTGCACTCAATCAACACCCGGTCACTCAAAGGAGATGAATTTCAATACACACATAGCCAAAGGGACACAGAAAAATGTGGAACGGAGAAAGCCGGACAGAGCACACGAAGATAAAACCACATCACAGACTGATATCCACGCACATAAATACCGGAAAAATTTGTCTACAGGGGCATCGTGCATCGAAACGAGTATCATGGACAGCAACGGGGGGATACTTTAAGACAGACATGTAGACGGACACGGAAACCTAACACGCCTACTCATTCACCCATTTACTCAAAGACACAAGGATTCACAGCCCAAAGTCAGTACAGACAGAAAATCATATATATTGCATGGCAGGCTCAAACAGGGTGAATAGAGCTAGAGGAAAGCCATAGGCGCCCGGGTTCAGCAGCTCGCTCGCGGTAGAGAGTCGCATACGCTTGCTAGCAGATTGTCTCTGACTGTCTCCCTTTCATTTATGGAGTCAAATAAACAAGAGGAATACGAAGACAGGAACAGATTGACCACTCACCTTTCTTTGGAGCAGGACAGGTGGAGACCTAACCAAAGGGCAGATCTGCTTAGTCCGGAAACAATATAAAACTCACAACAGACAGATTGAGACGCGCAGAGACGGCGTTTGAAGAGTAGTGTTTTCACCCAGCTCTCACTCACTGTCCCACCCACGTCCGTCATTAAGTTGAAGATTTCCCTCATCTGCTCACCCACATTACAAAGTCTGACAAAGCTGTCGAACAGCGCATCTGATAGCGCATCTGAATTCAGACCGCATCTGAATTCAGACCTCAGAGGCGGTCGAATTCAATCATTTCAATCATGCATGCATAAAATTTTTACTGCGTAGTCCCGTAAGGTGTTTGCGACCCGAAATGTGAGGAAGTACGTAAGTGGCGCGCATGCGAAATTCGGTGTAGGGGGCGGGGCTCACCTTTACTTTTTTCCTTTCGGTTTGGGCTACAGAAACCATGGCTCGGGGGCCACGGCACCTCCCCGACCCCCCCTGTTTTGGTGATCGAGTGCCTCGATCGGCCGGATCGCGAATTTGACGCGAAACAAATCCGGTCGGTCCCCGGCCTCGCATGCAGGCGCCGCGCTGGGGCGAGCGTGCGCCGGCCCGGATCGGGGGCCCAAGCCTTATGTGAATTTTTTGCTCCTGGGGCCTCTCCCCAAGGCCGAGCTGCCCTCCGAGTAGATATATAGACGGTTTTGTATGCACAATGATGCAGACTGAGCTGTTCACTTCAATTTGTATTTGAAGATTCTGACCTCACCCAATGATCCCAAGCAAGTCGTCCTAAAATTTTGCCATGGAGTGACATTTTTCACGGCAGGTTCGAAGTGACAGTGCCCGTTTGCAATAGGAAACTACAGACACAGAGGTCTTAATGTGCTACAGCCCTTTGGTCTAGCAGATTCGCAACGTTCCTTTGCGTTCTGTTGTTTCGCGAGCACCCTGTAGGTCAGACGCACAACATGTTTGCAACACCTGCGCAAAGCGGATGGTATGCCGCTCCCACTACTTTTGCCCCTGTGTCCTCGAGTCTTCCGACCCAGTGGCAAGGCAGCTCCCCTCCGGTCAATACCAATTTCGTCATGCAACAGCGGTCGACTGGTCGGAAGGGGCTCTGGGAGTTTTTGAGCAGCCAGCCTCAGCTGTTCGATTTTGTCGAAAGTCCTGAGTTCAAAAAGAACTGGAAAGGTGTTCTGACTGTTTCGTTCCCCTTTTGCGGTTCGTTTGAGGAAGCGGATGGATTTGCAGAGGTGATGGTGGCAAAGGTTTTGCCCCGTTGTCCGCAACCTGCGAAACTTCTTTTGCACGGTACTGACCTTTCGAACCATTTCCACGCCTCTATGGTTCCTTTCTGTAATGCTTCCCCCCAAGTCGACATCAAATTCGATCAGGCAGATCTTTGCAAGGAAGCACACAAGCTTCCAGATGCCGACTTTACCGTGGGCTTGAATCCGGAGGTGACAACAGTCGCAGGTGGCAAAGAGGGAGAGCAGATATGGAGACAGATCATCATGAACTGTCTTGCAAAGACAAAGTATGGTGCTGTGTTCTCCACCTACTTCCCTCCAGAGAGAGGCCTGGTGGTGTCTCACTGCAAGGCTGCGGGCTGGAATTGTTCGATCTCCAGGAACCCCGCGTGGGCCAATGAAGACGAATGGAACCTCACCTCCAACCTGCACTTCAACCTTATCGTTGCCAGTCCGACAGGAGATGCACCCGTGCTGTCAGCTTCTGTGGGGGGGAATGCAGGGGGTGTGACCGTGCCTCCCGCGGTGAAGCCATCAGTTTTTCATGGAGCGCCCGCCCCAGGGCCGTTTCCCCTGCAGACCACCGCACCCACTACAGTGAGCGTGCCACCGGCCGTGCTTCCGGCCCATCCCGTCCCACAGATTCCTACAGCAACCCAGACGTACGCCAACGGTTTGTCTGTCAACGCCCCAGGGGTGGGTATGTACATGGGTGGCAGTGTGCAACGTCCCATGTTCGCCTACCCCCCGACTCCCGCCCATGCCTCGGCCGCCCCCGCAGGTACTTGGGGAGGCGCCTACGTGCCAGGGTGGGCTTTTACCCAGCCGGCAGTGGGTGCACATGGCTTCGCTCGTGGACGCTACCAGTGAGCGACGTCATGATCCCCCGTTGCCGATTCTTTCCGTTCCAAAATCCGTTTCTGTGTACGTTGGGTTCTGACACTGATCAGGCGTCTTCCAGGTCTTTGCACTGGTCCGTCTTCTCTTTGATCGAGACTTATGAACGTTTTGAATGCATGCACCCAAGCGGTTTTTTCCCATGCAATCTGTCGAGAGACAGAAGACTGAAGCATGAGACGACCCTACCCGTGTTCCCATGTCCAACCCGGAATCCATCCATCCTTGTCACTCAAACGGGAAAGGGGAAGAAGCAAAAAAGAAAGGGAGGGAGGATGGGAAGAAGGAAGTAAACAGGAAAGAGGCGCGCCGGGGTGGGACGTGCAACGGAGCGTGTCACTTCCTTTTGTCTATGTATGGAGAGAGCACTCCGTGGGAAAGACATTTTCCAAAGGTCTTCTGAGAAGCCCTCCGCTCGCAAACGGGCATGTGTGTTTTGTTTTGTTTGCATATGAAAGTACTTGCATGTGCGTGGATGGAGGGGGAAAAGACGACGAAAATCCAATACAGGGACAGGTTGGACTCTTGTACAGCTGGCCGACCAGGCCAGACAAGTGAGGAATCTTGCAGTCTATCCTGCTTTCCTGTGATGGAGAGCGGCACAGCACGTCAGAAACCGACAGGCCAAATCATGAAGTTGAAATCAATAGCGCCTCAGGCGAACACGAGGGCGAACATCATGAAGGCGAGACATATTGAAGCCGATCGACTGCGTGACAGTGGTGACACATGAACAACACTGCACGTTGCGCGAGGAACATTAGAGCGTATGAAGATCGTTCAACAGTTGAAGCTCAAGTTACACTGTTCAACTGCTTCTGATAGGGCCGGGCCCCAATATGATATATAAAACCCTATAGATGGACTCGGAAGTGATAGAAGATTATTTTTGTTTATGCCAAATTATGCTAAATAACTCAATGTACACACCATCGTGGTGGTACTAACATATATGGCATGTACGATCGTCTAAATGCTAGTTTAGATGTTTACAAGAATCTTTCAAACGTTTTTGTTAAATAATTTCAACTGGAACTTTATTTTTAAATTTATTTGTAATGAAAAGGCATTTACTAATATTAAAAAAATAATAATTAAAATCAAATGATGTCATGAGCACTATGATGATGATGATAATTAAAGAGCGTATAGTCTAGCTTATAGTGCTCCATGCAACTGGGTTTATGCATCCTTTAACTTAACTATAACTAATCAATTAAAATTATTTTACATGATGAACTTATGTAGATTGCATATACTTGGGCATATACGTCTAGAGCCAAAAAAGTTGGCTCACTGATTTTCACCAAAAAATTCATTTGGATCGACTCCAACAGTGGACCAACACATATGCATAGTTTTAAAATTTCAGAATCAAAAGTAAATTTTTAAAAAGTTAATAATATAAAACTTAACCAGCTTAAAAAACGATCTTAAAAAAAGTACATTAATATACATATTACAGAAACCACAAAACCTAAACTTCAGAATTTAGACTCTAACCTAGACTCTAACATATATATATGCTATTATATGGTTTCAAAACTTCAGATTCAGAATCATGCAAACTAGCATACAAAAGTCATACACTGTAGAATAATGAACAGTTTTAGAAAAAGGCGGTTTTAATCGGTCCTTTGTTTACATTTTGTCACGGTGGGTTCTTTTTTCAATATTGAACGTGCAATATCTCGTGCAGCTCTGTGCAAGTCACCTTGACAAAGAAATATGTGAAACTCTCAGTCTTTTCCTTGCATCCTGCATCATGCAGTCGAAATCACCATGCATGAAGTCACTGTCCTTCAAAATTTCGACTGGATTCCACAGGACCAAGACTCACTCTCTCTGGAAGTCGGCGAGAGAATAGAGAGTCCTCATCCTTCTGAGAGCCTCGTACCCATTGTCCTCCAGCTCGGACTTCGCGTTGGCCACTGCGTCACCCATGTGTCAGTTTTGTGAGCCCTGGACATAAGCTACAACGGGATGCCGAGAGAAATTCTTTGACTGACTGTTTTTGAGCACCGCCCTCTCCAGAAGGGCAGCAGACAACCTCTGCAGAAAGCTCTCGAGATCGTCGGCACAAATCGGCTTTAAATCTCAAATTGACACATTGAATGAAGGCTGCCATCGAGAAGAAAGAGCGGTTGCGGACCTTGAAACGAAGATCATCCTTCACCCTCCTGAGCTGCTGCATTTCGATCTCTGCAAACACGTCCAGCTGCCACGTCGAACGCGACCTCGCCACAGTCAAGCCAGTCCAAGAAATTTACGGACCCTTCGGCATCTCATTCCCAGCCTGCAAGGTTCCGGAACAGAAGCACTTTTTAAGCGCCAACACTGGCAGGCTTCCATTTTCAGGGAGGAAAAGGCTTCAGACCTCCAACTCTGAGTGAATGTTGATTACGGGAAACGGGACCGGATTGCGTTCTCCAATTTCCACGTGAATGCGGGGATCTGGTATACTCTGCAGAGGTTCAAGCGTCCACAGAGTCTAGTTTTCCCCGCCACTTAGTTTTGAGATGTGGAAAGGCTGTCGAGTACTTTCGAGTGCCGGGACTCCGCCCCTGAAAACACCTCCTTGTCGTGCAAAGCTTACCCCAGGCAGGAGCTCCTGTGCTTCAGATTTCCAGAACTGCGCAGTCAAGCAGACCCACACGAGGCTGATTGCTGTCAGCCTCATTGCTTCGTCTGGCTGATCGATGGCTGATCGAGAACGGATCGATGTGTTCGATCAGGAGAAATACGAAGCCAGACTTCTGGGCCCTCGGCCTCCAACACCGGAGTTTTCGATCCAGTCTGATCTGAGAACTGTTGCAAGACAACCTGGTGTTGCAAAGTGAGAGAATTCGATGTATTAATATATTGGGTGAGTTCCATATCGCATGCAACACTCACAAAGTTCGAAGCGGTGCCCGTATATCAAAGCATCGTGCAGATTCATGCAGGGTGATCAGCCTCGATCCATTTCATCGATCCTTCTTTGGGAGCCGCCATTGGTGCATGGAGTCGCTTGAATTAAGGCCTCGAATATATACCGTACGTAGCTGCACGTATTGTGTTGCATGCATGCTTTGAGTTTGCATCATGCATGCACGCGCACGCGCGTGTTGTGTTGCATGCATGCACTTAAGCATATGATGCATGTGTTGCATTCGCGCGAGAGCGCGCGCACTCTCTCGCGCACTCTGTCTGACAGATGTAAACTTTGTCACTCCTCAGCACAGAAAACGAAACCTACTATATATCATGTGAGCTGTCTTTCCGTGAGCAAGAGCAGTCACTATCAGTCACTGCTCGTCGGACTGCTCCAGGTTCTGATGAGAGTGAGAGGTCAAGTTGGGAGAAAGCTGGTGGTCTGCTACAATCGGACAGATTTTAATACAGCAGGTGAAGTCTCACCACAGAAGCAGAAGACAGGAGACTGCTGTGAATGAGGTCACTGGTGTCCGCTGAAGCTGCTGTTGCACTCACTTTCTTCCGTAGAGCCGTCTACTTCATCTCTTTGTCGCAAACCGTTTCCCTGTCCGCTTTTCTGGGTGAGATGAAAGGCCCTCGGTTCAGGCAAACCCTTCTTGTCCCCTCTACCATGAAGGTACTGAAAGAGAACAAGCCCAAAACAGAAAAGCCGTCAAGAAAAGACTCACCACCCCGAAACGATGCAGGCAAAACCGCAGTCACCGACGCTTCTCCCGACAATCCCCCCCACTCGGTTAGCCTGAAGCGTCATTTCCTCGGTGCTGGTGAGAATGAAGCGTGGGTTGACGTTGGATCCCTCCCCGAAGACTTGAAGATCCCTAGTTTCGAACGGTTGTGGGAGTTGCATCCGAAGGACTTGGGGGAGATTGTGCTGTACGGCAAACGCATTCAGACCCCGCGGTGGGTGGCCTCATACGGTCGCACTTACTTCTTTTCGGGTGTGAAACACGATGCGTTTCCCCTAGAAGATCCTTTCCTGAAAAAGCTGTGTGCCTTTGCTTCAGACCATGCGGGTTGTGACATGAACGGTGTGTTGGTGAACTGGTATCAGGACGGCAGTCACTACATAGGGTGGCACTCTGACGATGAAAGCTCCATGGTGAGTGGGTCGCCCATCTATTCGTTCACCTTTGCCGAGGCTGGTGGGCGGCGCGATTTTGTAGTGCGCGACAAGAAGAAGAAAGAGAAAGTGAGGACGTTTGAACTCGAGAATAATGGCTTGTTGATCATGGGCGGTTCGCGTTTCCAGTCCCTTTTTCAACACAGCGTACCGAAGCGAGCCCCCTCGAAATGCCCCGGGAGACGGATCAACGTGACCATCCGAGCGTTCAAAACGTGAAGCTCGGGTGAAGGACAAATGCGTGTGAACGTGTGAAACAACTGCATGAGATACATCGTCAATGCGAATCAAGCTGCGCTCCTCTGTATCACACGCACAACTGCGCGCACTTCCCTTTCCGCTGCTTATTGCACCTTACCTTGGCAATCCTGCCCACGCATTCCTCCACATGTTCCTGAATGTTCAAAAGATTTTCCTTGCACAGTCACGGGCCCTCGGTTTCTCTTTCCCCGCCGAGTCGCTGAGCATTCCTCTGTGCAGATCAGATCAGACCGCCCTTTTTCTGTTGTATCTACTTAGTGATTCATCCATCCACGCATCCGCCCATCTTCCTCTCATTCTTGCATTTCTTTTGTTTTTCTGTCTCTGGTCCGTCGTTCTATCACTTCGTTTCTGTTTTTCTTTCCTTTGTTTTTTTTTTCACTCTTTTCGTGTCCTGTTAGCTCTCCTCTCTCTCGCTTTTCTTTTCCTTTGCTTCTCTTCTCTTTCTTCCATCGCTCTCCTCTCCTCGTTTCCTCTCCTTGTCCTTTCCTCCGTCTCTCCCGAGGCCTCCGCTTCTCTTCTTCAAACTTTCCTTCTTCAAGGTTTCCTTTTCCTCTCCTACTTTGCCCCCTTTCTTTCATTTCTTTTTTCATTCCTGAATTTTTGAAATTCTGATACATGCAGTCGACCCGGTCGCTGAGCACTGTAAGTTTTTACAAATTTAAACTATGAGTTCTAAGTTGAACTTCTATATATAACCTTAGTAGGTGTGATAGGTTCTGACTATGCGATACTAGCCTAGATACTACCAATAATCATGTATAATACGTAGGTCTGATAGTAAGTTTTCCAGGCCATTATTGACGCTTTTTAAAAATATTTTCCACTGAATTTTTTTTTTAGAGTGGTCCCCTAACATATTGGGGGATAAATAGGGGAAATGAGGCCCATTATAGCCCATTTCTGAAAAACGGGGTCCTATTTTTTATGGCAAAAAACATGTTCAAAGCTAGGTTCAGAGGCTAAAAAAAGGTGTGTTTCAAGAACTTTGAGGCTTCTAGACTCTTAAACACTAACTTAGAACACTATTTGACACATGTTTCAAAAATTATAAGGTTAACTGAAAAATGGGGGGAAATGGAGGGCCCATTTTTCAGGCAAATTTCCTTAAGTAAAAAATAAGGATAAAATGGTAGTGCTAGGAAAAGGTTTAAGGTTTAAGGTTTAAGGTTCACTTCGAAGTAATGAACATAGGGGTGTAAAATCTTTTGGATGGGGGGGGGGG